>CAEGAF010122259.1:0-11250 GCA_903067075.1 Micropoecilia bifurca | reverse complement strand
AAAGTAAATAAAGTGAACCAAGTACCTGCTCTGAATAGTTTGATACCTTTTTAACCTGAACATCTGAAGGAATCACTCTGAGCCTGATGACCTGATCTCTTCCAGCGAAGCAAGCAGTGAGTGAGCAAGGTGACAGTTGGAAATTTACGATACTTGTGGATGAATATCAGATTTTTTTCTAGGAAAGAAAATATCAATATATATTGCAATATCGATATTATTATACAGCCCTACAAGTAACAAAGAAAAAATGAAATCAGGCAAGAGAAAATGTTTCCAAATCAGTTTTTTTCATTAAGAACTTATACAACTTTAACAAAAATTGTGTGATTTTTGTTTTTTCATTCAGTTGGTAGAGAATGCAGAAATTTTACTAGAGTCAGAGTGGCGATACTCAAGTAAAAAGTACAGGGTAGTAAAAATACTCCTAAAAATAGATCTATTTATTCATGATGTCTGTGGAATATAACCCTTGATAATTGTCCTGCTGTCGCTGTCTTGCAGTGGGCTCTGAACCAATGACTCTGGGTTCTCCCACCTCGCCAAAGCCGACCTCCGGAGCTCAGTTTCTCCCCGGTTTCCTCCTGGGTGACCTGCCGGCACCGGCCAGCCCACAGCCCCGGCCTTTCAGCCTGACCTCGCCCCTCACAGAGAGCCTGAGTGCAAGTCGAGGTTAGCAGAACGAAGCTGGATGTTGCTGTTGTCATTGTGGGCAGTGTGTGTGTGTTAATCTGGAGTTTGTTTCAGGAAGCGCCAGTAGCGGAGGAGGTTCGGCCCCGCAGCCCGTCGTCCACACGCCAAAAGATAAGAGCGGAGCGCCACCTGTTCGCAGCATCTACGACGACGTGGTCACCATGGGAACGCCGCTCAGTGCACTCAAGCAGGTTGGTAGGATGACGAGACGGCCAGGTGAACCGGAACAGAGCAGTTAGCAAAAAAGGCTTTAATTTGGCTAATGTAAGACCAGCTGCGTTTCCATTAACCATAGAAATGCACAAATTGAAATTTGCTTAATGGAAACACATCAATTTAGAAAAGAATTTAAGTTTTTCAATAAAAAAAGGAACTACATAAGGTGGTTTTTCGAAACAGAACTTGCTGTGGTGGGGCACAGGTTAAGCACAACCCACGTAAGGAGGCCGGCATTATTCCGTCACAGGTTCGATTTCCAGTCTGGTGACCCTTGCTGCATGTCTTCCCCCTCTCCCTACCTACCTAGCACCTTCAAATAAAGTCCACTAAAGCCAGAAAAAAAACTGCAATGGAAAGACTTTTTCTGCTTCACACCAGTCACATAATCAACTGTCGGATGTTGCTACTGATGAAAACCACAAAGAAGACAACAGGAAGTGGTCGTCTTTGAGGGTTTTGTACAATGTTTACATCTGTCGCTCCCATGATTTTTAATGACTCATTGCGTGAACAGGCATCTTCACGAGTGATTTTAATCTTTTTTTTTTCTTTTTTTTTACAAAATTGTGTTTTTTCAACATTAGCAGAATATCACCAGAGATTTCCGCACATTTGTAATGCAAACGTCGCTGGTGTCTGACCTCTTAAGACATAAATGCCAACATGGGGACTCTGTTTTGTTTCAGTCTTTTTCAGTCATGCAGTCTCCCCTCTCGGCCCGCCAGGCCTCCACTCCGGCAGCAGGTGTGTACCAACACACCCCTCACTGACCCAGTTATCATAAAGTGAACCCCGGCTTGACCCCGGCTTCCTGTGTGGTGTCCAGTGTTCCAGCAGGGGTGTCTTTCTCCGGCGCAGGTGGATCCTTTCTACAGTCAGGGGGAGTCTCTGTCATCTGACGACCAGCTGGACCAGACCTGGGTCACCGTCTTTGGGTATTCATACTCGACCTGCTGTAGCCTGTTAGCTTTACAATCGCTTGCAGAAATCACTGGAAAATATTTTAATATATTTCGTTTTTGGTCATGTTGCGATCATAACGACAAACAGTATGAAAGCTCTTTGGTGCAGCAGTATGGTCACTGATGTGTGTTTCAGTTTTCCTCCAGCCTCGGCGTCCTACATCCTGCTGCAGTTCGCTCAATATGGAAACATTCTCAAACACACGGTGAGAGCAGCTAGTTACTGATTTTAGTGCTTTATCTCACTTATAAACTGACTGACACAAACTGGTGATGTGTTGGCAGATGGCGTCTCCTGGGAACTGGATGCACCTCCAGTACCAGTCCAAACTGCAGGCCAGGAAAGCCCTGTCCAAAGACGGGAAGGTGTTTGGAGACACCATCATGGTGGGAGTGAAGCCCTGCATAGACAAGGTGCGTTCCTGGTGTTACCCAGCATGCAGTCTGTTTCTGTTAACTTAAATTCCAGTTTTGACCCTTCAACGTTTCTCCCAGAGTGTGATGGGGAGCAGTGAAGCCGTCTCTCCGCCCGTCTCCGTCTCCTCCTCTGCTCTCCCCTCCACCCCTCGGTCCGCCATCCGGCCCCTCAGCGCCTCCTACAGGAGCTCCGGCAGCGACTACCAGGTGGCGTCACATCTCCATCTCACTCTGTCTGCGTTTCCTTTCACCTTAAAATTGCAGCAGTTGGAATTGCGAAAATGAATTTACTTGGTGAAAATGTGTTTGGTGGGTTTTCTACGTCGGTGTATTAGGGTCATTGGACATAGAAAATAAAGGATGAGTTTATTTCCGACAAAAACATCTCAGAGATTTTCTACAAAAAAACAAAAAAAAATCGCTGAAATTGAAAAGTCGAAAATTTACTAGAAAGAACTCAGAAATGAATAGATTAATGTCAGAAATGTTCTAGAAAAAAATAGGACATTTCTGAGTTTGAAAAGTTGTAAGTTTTCTAGAAAAAAATAAGAAACTTAGTTTTCTTTCTAGAAAACTCAAAATCTCAACATTTCTGAGTATTATGGTGGAAATGAACTACAACCTTCTTCTATTTCTGTATTTATTTTTGTCTACTACTCCATCATGTTTTTGCACCATATCAAAAATATCGAGATCAGTATTTTGCAGAGCTGCAATGGCAACACTTTTGTTACATCACAGGAGTCATATGATCAACACTTGGATCAGCAAAGGATGATGGTCCAGTTTTAACGATCTGTTGGGTGAACAAAAATATTCATGTGTGATTTTAATTTTCTTAACAGAAGCACTGCGAAACTGTGTTTTTTGACATTAGAGACGCATCAAAGTTTTGCACACATTTGTAGTGGAAACGCAGCTTCTGTCTCTGCATGCAGACTCACTCCGTCGCTTCAGCTTGAACATCTGTGTACATCTGTCCATGCTCAGGTGGTGACAGACAGACAGACGCCCAGGAAGGACGACAGCTTTGTTTCCAAAGCAATGGAGTACATGTTTGGCTGGTGATGAGAGAGAAATAAATTATATGCAGATAGAGAAAAGGATTCACTACAGTGTGTGTGTGTGTGTGTGTGTGTGTGTGTGTGTGTGTGTGCGCGCACGTGTGTGTGAGTGAGAGAGAGACGGTTGGAGAATCTCTCTGTCTGCTTAATTTTATCATGTATTTTTCTATGTCTTTTTCTCAATAAAGTTTGTCTTTTTCCTAAATCTACTTGAGAGTCATTTCATTTTAATTGGGCACCAGGTGGGAATGCAGCCAAGGTGACCGCTGGAGACGGACACCAGCCCCCACATGACCAGGCAAAGGGATGGACAGACAGACGAATACATGGATGTAAATAAGACAGAAAAATTTGAGTTTAAAAACAAGAAAATTGTGATGATGATGCAGGGTTTTATCAGGTAAGGAGAGATTCTAACTGCTGAGGAAAAACATGTCTGTTGCCGGGAGTAACCATGTTTCGGGACAGGGTGTGTCCACACATATTTGAGGATAACGCAGGTTCACTCTTTAACATATTTTTGCCTACTTTAGGTAGCGCACAAGACACTTTTTGTGATTAAACAACATAAAACCTGTCTATATTTAGACACTTAATTTCATTTTGTGTGCTAAGTAATGATTAGCTTCAGGAATGGGATTTCACTGAACATGAAATGTTCTGTGTTGACATGTGGCTCTTTGACCAGAACAACCAATCAGAGCCAAGAGGCGGGTCTTAATGCTACCAATCATCCTCACGTGCTCAATGTGTAGAAACAACTTACCATTACTGGAAAACGTTACTAGCCACCATTGGAACTGCTAACAAGCATTAGAATTTACGGTCTTGGCTCTGATTGGTTGTTTCTAACTGAGCTGTATATTTTTGCAGTGGGGGAAGGCAAAGACTACCTTTCACATATTAAACGACACATTTTATCTACATTCTTTTTTTTAATTTTATCTACATTCTTTTCTAATTCAGTTAGTCAATTATTTCCTTCTCGCTTTTTACTCGTTTTTAATCGATTTTTAATCTCTTACGCTTGATTTTTCTGTAAAGCACCTTGAATAGTCTTGTACACCAAATGTATTACACACATAAATTTCCCTTGCTTATACTGCCACAACATAATCACAGTTATGTATGTATTTTATTTAATTATTTTAATTAAAGTTACATACCTGCTACTTTTCCTATAGATGTTTGAGGATAATTTTGTCAACTCAACCAGAGTTTTGGACCTAATATTCTAGATATTAGTATATAAAGAACTAAAGTGGTGCTGCAGTGATTATGTGTTTTTAGCCAGAGGTGCAATTCAACGCAGGAGAACAATAAATTGCTCAAAACATTTCTGAAAAAATAAAGTCCCTGCAAAGAAAAGCGGGTGTAGCAGATTCTCCTTTTAATTAGAAAGAATGATGTGTCCAGTAGATGGAGCCATAAACTCTATGACACGTCCTCCAGGCAGTTTAGAAAATCAGAGAGCTACATAGAAGAGATACTCAGAGAGGACTTAGAAAAATATTTTCACATGGGATAAATGAGGTTCTTAGAGAAAAAGCTGAAAATAAATATTTAAATTTAAGAAAAAACTAAAGATTATAATGCAAACGAGCTGGCATCACATCCTTTGTTAGCCTTCATAGCGAGTTGAGCAACATTTTTCTCACAGGGAGGTGATCCTTTGTGCTCCAACTGCTTATACAGACGCATATTGTGTTTGGTTGAATGACTAACAGAAGGTGAGTCGCAGCTCATTGATGAATCTGCTCACAGTGTGGAAGTGGTTTAATCTCGTGTCTTTACATCTTAAAACATTACGTGTGAGTAATGGATCTCTACAGCTCCTCCAGAGTTACCACAAGACTCTTGTCTTCTTCTCTGATTAATGATGTCCTTATCAGGCATGTCTGTTTTAACGGATGAGTATATTTATTGATAGTTTTGCAGTTGTGACGCCTTTTCGGAGCCGTAACCACAGCGGCCTAAAACGAAGCATTGAACTCAACGCAGTTTTTCATGATAAACCAGAGTCTAAAGCAGGAACATCACAACCCAAGTAATAGAAAGAAACCAAAACAAATAATTTCAGAAATGAATCTACGTGTAATAATGTGAAATGACACAAGGAAAAAGTATTGAACGCTCGCAAAAAAAAAAAAAAAAGGGAGTCGGCCAAGACACCAGTTAAGATCTATCGGTGTTTAGAAAACCATCCAGCTGGTTTGGTCCAAACAGACAGATGGATGGATACTTTGACTAGGAGCTGCAGCTTTGTGCTCAGGCATCTGGAATGTTTCGAGATCAGTCCACGACCTCAGGTTTCACCGTATCTATTACGGCTCATTCTAAAATAAACTGGACACAGAGGTATGAAGGTCGATGAGTCTGAAGTTCCTGTCGTAGCGTAGAGACGACCAAGGTGGGTTGGATAGAGAAGCTTTGGATTCAATACAGGCTTCTTGTCATTGTATACACACACATACACTCAGCTCATCAAATGCTAATGTCTGACAAAGTGAATACAACAAGCAGTTTTGAAATTATAGTTTTATGTATGAAGAAATAAAAGTTCCCCAAACCAACCTGGCCCTGTGTGAAAAGGTGATTACTCCCTGCAGACTGGGACTGACTGAACCCCGATGATGACCTGCAATGACCCTTTCACATCCCTGCGGAGAAACGTTGACCGACCAAGCCTCCATTTTGCTCAAGACGGTGATAAATATTCTGCCACCCCGAGGTAACGAAGCCCAGTGTTGTATGTTTTGGACTCAGAACATTGCCATGGATGCTCTCTCTGCCCAGCCTGTCTTTCTTCTTCCACACTGTTTGATGGTATCTCCATTTGTAGGTAGCAGTTCACACTGTGGTCCTCTGGAACCCTGAAGCTTTACATATGACTTTGTAAAAATTTGCAAACCAACAGATTTTAGAGACTTTGTTTCTCATCTTGGATTTTTTTAAAGCTGAAGCATTATTTTTTTTTAGCAAAAAAATTAGATTTTTTTTACATAGTCTTTAAAGCTGTCACCATGTTGCGACAATATGGTACAAGATAGATAATCTGTAAAAAGATAAATCTCTTCCAGCTTCTCCCTGAGCTACTATTGCTATCTGCAGAAACTCACCGCTCCCGACCAAAAGCAACCAATCAGAGCCAGGAGGAGGGGCTCAGCGCTGTCAATCAACTCATTGTTTCTGGAAAACTGTTTATGCCCCATCATCATTGGCCATGCTACCTAGCTTTAGCATTCTTTGCTAGATGCAGCGTAGCAGACAGTGGTTGGTCGTGCCACACAGAGGGTGATTGACACAGCTAAGACCCTCCTCCTGGCTCGGATTGGTTGTTTCTAGATAGCAAGGCAGAGGATTTTTTTCACAGATTATCTGTCTCATACCGTACTGTCACAACACAGTGACAGTTTCAATAAATATGTAAAAAAAAAAAAGTTAAATAAAGGTTACATATTCTTCATTTCTACGTCGGTGTCTTACATTTCCACATAGGATGAGGTTGGTTTGGAAAGCTTGTTTCTAAATGTTACCATCTGATGAACTTATCTTCGACTCATATAAAACATTTGTACAATGAGCTGAAGAAACACAATAGGAGAGGGAGGAAAAAAATCTGGAAGCAGGCAAAGACATTATTAAAGGTGATACATTTCTTCAACATCACTCCCTGCCTGTCTGAACGTGTCACCCGGCCGACCTGCAGCCCTGAAACTAATTACAGTTGGTGTGTCTTATCCCAAACAACATATGGCCTCCTTTTGGTCTCTGCAGCAACGAGTGTGGGTCAAACGATTAGAGCTGGCCGCTCAACCTGTAACTGCTCTGGACTCGGAGCAGAGAGGAAGCTGGCACAGAAACAACAGACGGGGGCTGGGGGGGCTGGACCTGCCTCGCCTAACAAAAACAGGCAGATGACAGGGAAACCACCCTGAATGGCCTACTTTCAACCCAACCAGAGCAGGTTGAGTTGAAGGTAGGGCCTGTACGTTAAAGTACATTTACTCTGCGAGTCAAGCTTCTGTTTAAGGTAAAACACAACCAAGGACAATTCAGAATGCTAACCATTTATCTAGAAACAATTTGGTTTTCTCGGAATAAACCATGTTGCATAAAGCATGTTGCAGGTGCACACATTTTGACGTTAACTGGTACGTTTGAGCTCTTTAAACATTGTTGGAACTAATCTGAAGGTAATGCATAGGTCAGAAACATAAGAGTTTTATAAAAAGAAAATAAAAAATAAAAAACCTGACTGAAAATTAACGCTGTGAATTGTTCATAATGAACACGGAACATTTTAGTCTGGCCAAGTCCTCTTCATGACTTTGGTATTGACAAGTTTTCCTGCAATCTAAGCGTCGTCATGTCATCACATGCAGCCTTCAGTGTTTTTGCTGGATAATGAATAAAAGTAAAACAAAGATTTACAAGAATATTGACACAAAATTAGCTAACAAACATTAAAACATAACATAACATGGCCTTCTCTTAATTGACAAACTATATCTGAAGTGAGTTTTATTCACCCTACCGAAAGGTCTGGTCAATAGATTGATATTAAATAAAAATGGTGTCATATTAAAATCATAGAATATGAGTACTGAATCTAAAGTTTTAAATCTCCACTGTCTATGTATCATAAACTATTTCAGATGTGTCGGTCAAAGCCACGAAAAACCTGTTTTATGTTTTGCCTCTTTTTTTTTCTCCTGCACATGCAGAAAGCATCGCGATATTTCGTCATCAGCCCACAGGCCTGAGGTTACAGAGGTGATATCTCGCGCTACCTGAACAGACTGAGTCTCATTCCGCCACGGTCCAGCCTGCCGGGAGGGGGTTTCTGCTGAACAGCGCTACATTAGTCTTTTCATGTGGAAATTGAACTAAAAGTTTATATTTGTAACGATCAACTTTTTTTTTATTTATTTAAAGTAAATCAACAGGTCTACGTTATTTTACCTTTATTCGTCGTAATTTGTAGAGGGAAAAAATAGCTAATTTTGCCGTTTGAGATCAGCCGGTGGTGCTAACAAAGAAAATTGTTTCTCTTCAGTAATAATCCCCCACTATTCTCTTTAGTTATGAGTCATGTGGTCGTTGATAATCCACACGGTCTAGATCAGCAGGTGAGTCATTTCAACTTGTTCTTATTTCTTTCGGGAAGTTTGAGAATTTTTGTCCTGTTAACCTTAGTTTCGACTGAGAAAAGAGGGGAGCTAGTCAAGCTAAGCTAACGTAGCGGCTGCTAAAATGGAGGCTGTAGTCGCAGTAGAGAGGATTGTGATGGCGGAACATGGTGTTCCGATGTGCTAGCGAACTGGCCGACAGACGTCCTCCTTCAAATATGTGACGACGCTTTTTAAAAATGTAATTTCTTCAACTTTAATACATAAACGTATTCGAGCGCAGTTTTGTTTGGCCGACTAGTGCTTTAAAAACCAGTGAAAGCCAGTGGAAAACTACTAGGTTAGCTGACATTTTAGACCCGGCCGGCATTCTTCTACCAGCCAGAGCTAATGAGGCCTGCTAAGCCTGAAACGTGGCGCAGGAAAAAATGTTGGCGTCCGGGTTTAAACATCCACCAACGACCTATTTCTTCTCCAGGACGTGTATTTACACATTTTACCCAAATGAATATAGTTACACCCATTTGGAAAAGTTATTATTTGTGTAACATTTTATTTAAAATTTTGTATCCGATTACTTAACACCGCAAATCGCACTTTGACGCTTAATGGGCGCTTTGCAGTTCTCGTTCCCTTGACCTAAATTCGTATCGCGTATTGGTTCCTTTTAACAGTTAAGTTACAGCGACAAAACTAGTAATTATTTCCTAAAAACGAAGTGTTGGCTGACAAAAGTGCGGCAAACGGAAGTCGTTTTGGTAACTAAACTCATAAACGGGTGTCTGACATCTCTTGAAATATTTGTTTCTTCATCTCGAGGGAGACCAAAAAAAAAAAAAATGCGTAGTCAGCTCCAAAGTTCAAAAGCTCAGCTCGGCTACATTTATGTTTTGATACTGACTTACTTTAACTAGGTCAGTTTGAATTTGTTTAGTAAAACTAAGTTGCACAACATGTAATGTTTGGATTATTTTATTCTGGGCCTTAGTCGCTGTTGTTACCTTCCTTAAAATGAAAGCCTGGATGCCAGTCAGCTTCTTCATCATACACACTGTTGACAACCTGGGATTTAAAATATTCCACTATAATCTGCTCTGCCTTCCTTAGTGAGGCCATATTAGTAAGAGGTTGCTATTTTGGTTTCCATCAAAGATGATAATTTTTCCTGTTTGCCGCCCTTCTTTTTTGCCTCATTACAGTAAAGTGAAGTGTGACTTGCTAAACATTTAGAAATACCAAAATGAGTTTGATTGGAGCGTTTCCAGAACCAGACCCTGATGTTCTGACCATCAATACTCTGATAATATGCCACTATTTTAACTTTTACATTATTTTTGTTACTGTCACAGTATTTTAATTATTACACAAGAGTATTCTTAGTCAGTATTTACACGAGTTTCATGGTTAGTCATAAAAATGTTCATATTGTGCATGTGATTTAATTTACTTAAACTTTGGACTGTACTCTGTTAATGTGAAACATGTCATCAAAATCAACCGAACTCATAATTCAGGTCAACAGGATTTAAATTTGTTTGTTTTATAGTGAAGCACATTAATGACGGGATTAAATGTCGAATTATCAATGCCTTGCGGTACTTATGAGAAACAATCACATTCTTAATTCGTTTTATTTTGCACTTGTAGCTTGCTGCCCTAGACTTGAACCCTGACGGTCAAGGCGGAGGAACTGGGAGTAAGTAACAACTTTAACTGTTTTTTTGTTTGTTTTTTTTAAATATCACTTTTTACAAAGTACTTCTTTCAGCTTTTAAATTGAAGGAAAAATGTTTGCGAAACAAGTACAGATGCATTTCCTGCTCACAATAGAAAATTATGCAAACAAAGCAGTTTCCTACATAAGGACAAGAAAAAAGTATCAATTGCTGATAGTATCAGTCTTTTGTGGAAATTCAATGCAGAAAAATGTAACTCCTAAAATCTGCATTTGTAGTACCTATATTAGAACAAAGAAGAAAAAAAGTTTGTTCAGCTTGTTTTTAGCTCCAGAAAGCTGCAGGTTGCAGTGGCCTGGACCAGAGCAACACCTGAATCAGATGAACGGCTCAACACTGAGGAAATGCATTCATTTGATTCAGGTGTGTCGAAGCAGGAAGAAGCTCAGGAGGTTAATAATCTAATTTTTAAAATCTTTTTCACACTTCTATAGATCCCCATGTATTCACTAATTTTTCTGTGTAACATAACCTGAAACTCTTCATTGAAAATTCATATAGTCAGATTTTTTTCAGAGAATATTTCAGATTTTTTTCTGAAATATTTTAATGAAAATGCAGCTTGGGAAGCTGATTTTCCTCAGTGCAGTGCAAGCTGACACTCTATTGGCTGGTGTTTCGCAAAGCAGCCAATCCAGGAGCACTTTTTAATTCCCCTTGGTGCTGATTGGCTGATAATGAATGCTGTAGATGTTAGCTTCTGCAGTAGCTTCAAGACAGTGTGCACTGTGCGCATTACTGCATTTAAAGGCATAGTTGGTGTTTGAACTATTAAAATAGGCAGATACTAATGGAGGTTTCAAAATATATCAAATGGGATTTTATTTGTAACAAAAGTAGGGATTTTGTTTTTTAAAGTGTCCCAGTGCTCAACAGTGTGTTCCCTCTACCCAGGACGCTACATTCCACCTCACCTGAGGAACAAAGAGGCTGCAAAAAACGGTGAGTTTGTCGTGGGGGGGGGGGGGGGGGGGGCGGGCGGGGGGGCGGGGGGGGGGGGGTGGGGGGGGGGGGGGTGGGTTTGGGT
>CAEGAF010122253.1:0-15167 GCA_903067075.1 Micropoecilia bifurca | reverse complement strand
ACCTCGTTCTTTGTGAGCAATGTCACAATATCAAATAGGACAAATATATCTAATTAAGTTTTAGCAAATTCTACCACAATAATTAGGTGAAAGTAAATTAATTATATCCCGTTACCTTTACGGGGCTCTTTAGTTCATCCTATCAATCTGTAGTTTCTCATACTGAGGTCATCAAACCAAAGTTCAGATCCACCATGACTGACTGACACCTGCTGGTTTCCAACCAGCTACTGACTGAGAAACCAGTAGCTGCTCCCAGTGTCAGAATCTCACTGAGGAAAAAACTGACTTAGGTTTTCTGTCACTTTATTAATTCTGCTATAACTGATCTATATTCACATTTAAAATAAGTCAATAGAGTTTAATTTGCAATTTTTGTATCTTTGTGTCATGAGGTAGATCTCAGGCGGCTGGTGAGAGAAAAAGTAGATCTTGCTCTCAAAAAGTTTGAGCTCCTCTGGTCCAACCGCATATATCGCTCATTCACTAAAACAGGAAATGAATGAACATGTTTGCATCACCACTGTTAATGGGTCTAAAGTGTCCATCCATTTCTCCCGGAGCAGATGTCAGATGAATCGAAGTCTCAGCCGTGCCAAAAGCAGCCATCTTCACCTGACGCCGGCTCCATCCATCTGTGCCCGATGTGTAATCAGCGGCACACAAACTGTGTCATATCTGCAGCTTCAATCAGTCAGCAGAACGGGAGGCAGCGAGCTGCTTGGTCATCAGGGAGCAGAGCTGACGCACCGCCAACCTTCTGCTCTTGGCACAACAGGGAGCCAAATATTCAGGGGAAAAAAAACAAAAAACACACAACAAAAGTCCTCAATTGAGAGAGCAGAGGGGGTGTGTGCTTTACAGGGGTGAAATAAAAAACGACCAGCTAGAACATTCAGCAAGAATCTGGCCTCTCCCACGGGTTTCATTTCCATGCTCCTCATATATTACACAAAAGGTCAATAAAGCTATAGGATGCGGTAGATTCTGTTCTGCCCTCTCCAGACAAGGACCCACACTGTCAGCTATTTTCATATTGCATTAAAATACAACACAGGGGTCAGATGTTGCAGTACAAAGTGAAAATGAAACTCTCCGACACTTTGGGACATTTAATAGAGACTCATTTTGTAAGTATTTTTGGTGCAAAAGTACATGACTTATCAAAGTTAGTGACTTATTGTGTGAGCAAACTTGTTCACGTGCGATTTTTATTAATGGAAACACCACAATTGTGAAATTTTGTATGTTCAATACAATTACTGTATTTTCCGCACTATAAGGCTCACCTAAAAACCTTCAATTTCCTCAAAAGCGGACAGTGAGCCTTATAATCCGGTGCGCCTTACATATGGACCAATATTGAGCCACAACAGGTCTAGTTGTGGCCGACTTCATTTTCGCACATAGAAGAAGAAGTGTTCGGTGCATGCAGGAATAGTTATCAGAACGCTGGTTTGTAATCTATTACTGACCTATCTACCTATGACTGTCTAGAATCAGGTCATTTGCAGGTCATTTAGCACCACGTTCTCCACGAACTTGCTGTGCGCAACTGGAGAAGGGTGACCATCGTCACCCTTCTCCATCGTCACCCATCTTCACCCTTCTCCAGGCCCCGGTCCAGTCGCAGAAGGCTCTCCTGCCGACCGGAGTCGGACTGTTTGATATTCACTTTAGTGCAGCTCCATCTAGTGGATGCATAATGCAACTCCAGCCTCTCCTGCAGAGTCTATTCAATGCGCCTTATAATGCGGTGCGCTTTATAGTGCAGAAAATACGGTAAATAAAATTTAAAACTCATGTTTTTCAATAAAACGTTTTATGCCAAGATGGGGTGGTTTATCAGGTGTATTAAAATTTAAGCAAAACTGAAATAGACGCGCATTTTTTGCCTCAAACGAGTCATATCATCAACAACCAGATGTTACTGACAGAAATGACGAAGAAGACGATAGGAAGTGGAAGGAGAATGAGGCTGCAGCAAGTTTTGCAATAGCTTAAGCCGTTTTCGCACTGCAAGGAACAGCTCGCCTCGGTCCGGTTCCACCCGAACTGCAGCCCTGTTGTGTTTGCATATATACTCTGCGCCATTGAAGCCGTACCTGACGCCATTATTTTTGAAACTAAACAATAGTTTCGATGTAGCGGCTGAAGCCTTTTCCTCAGAGACACGGCAAAAAATTTTCTCTTTCATCGTTGACCGATCTGGTTCATTCTGTTCTCGTTCATCAGCGAGTAAGTGGAGGAAAAAAAATTACCTCAACATGGGACCAGGTAACAGCAGAATATTGAGAGAAATTCATTGCAAATTAAAAATAATAGTAAAAATATTAAAAAGAGCCCTCTTTACATCAGTAAGAACAGTTTAGTGAGAGCCAGTGTAGTGTGTTGAGAAACAGTTAAAAAAAAGATGAATACACCCTTTCTTTTTTTTCAATGAGAATTTGTCTTGTCTTTTGTTTTTTATTATTTTTATTATTATTATTGTTCATTGTAAATGTATTTGTCATGTGCATGTGTAACTGTGTCTGTATTAATAGTTGTATATATTTCCACAAAATGTGTTCTTTCATGTATTTGCCTCTGCTTGCCTTCCTCTTTTTCTACTATAAGGGGTTTGGTCCTCCAACTTTGCCTTATTTTCTTCTTCTACTGTTCAGGGTCCTCCAGAACTTCTATAAATATTAAGTTATTAATTTCCTCTTCCCTTTTGTTATTCGTTCCACTGAGAAGAGGCAAGTTTTATAATCTGTTGTAATCCTTTCATTTATATTGTTCAAATGTTTATTTTTCCTTCTGTATTAATAGCAAGTGTTTGGATATTTTCATTGGAATTGCTATTACACCTTTATATCATCATTTGATGCATGCTAACTATTATTTTGTATAGATCGGGTTGGAGAACTGGAGCGCATGCTAGGTGCTAATGCTAATATCTCCCGATTGACCGATTTTCAGACTCAATCACTGATGTGAAGTGTCTTCAAGAAAGTTACAATGTACTATGTGTTTATATTACACTATCGGTGAAAGGTTTGTCTGAAATAAATTATCAACAACAACAACAACAACAGATTGAATAAACGGAGACGGCCTCCAAACCCAGACTTGATGTCTTGTGGTTTGTATGATCACCACACAAAAACACACACAGATCTGGTGCACAGGATTCATCTGCCTGTGCACCACTTGATACTCGCACCAAATTCCCTCAGGTTTGGTGCCAGTAACACCAACTAGACCCGATCAACGGCTGACTGCAAAACAACCATCGGCTGGCTCTAAACCAATCAGATGCCGATTCTAAGCAGAACCACTTGTTCGGTCCAATTGGAACCACAGCTCTTGTGGTTCCAAGGGGCCGAGTGGAACCGGTCAGAAGTCCTAATGCAAACACGGTCGGCCCTACTTACTTTTCTTTTTGGTAGAAAGAGAACCGACACAGAAAGTAATTCTGCAAACAGAAATAATTAATCTTATTTAATTTACAATACGATTAATTTATTTATTGCTTGTTGTACCAGCCTTATTCATCAATAGGACAAAGATCCAAAACCGCTGCAGCGAATGGGCTGGTTACAATCCAGACTTCATTCAAATGTTGTGGTCAGACATAAACAAAGCTTTGCACAAATAAATCTCTTTAAACCTCAATGAGCCGATGAAAACACACAAAAAACAACTTCAAGCCATTGCTGCTGTTACTGATGACTCTAAAAACATAAACCAGCAGAGAGGACCCTCAGCAGCTCTGAGTCGACCTTGTTGCTTTTTCCTTCTCCTGGATTTCTTCCAAGTGAGCAAACAGTCTGAGAAAGTGACGCAAGCTGAGGCAGCAGAAGCCCTGCGGCCAGAGACAGATCCAGTTTAATGGTAATGACTGAACCTCTCAGATGGAGGGGGAAAAAAAAGAAAGCCTCACTTCTGCATATCCGCTACAAGATGGACAGATATTTGCACATTATATTTTCTCTCTGAAAAGCAGGCAGCAGCAGCTTCAGTGCAGAATTTGAAAGATGGCTGCAGGTTCCCCTGCAGGAGAATGATTACACAACGCCGCCCTGCGACGACACCATCCTCATCTTAATCCCATTTCCCTTGAATTAGGTCGGAATGACGACCTGCTGTCGGCGCGGCTCTGGATTAATCCCAGCCAGGTGTAATCCTTCATCTGTGGCTCAAAACAAACATGTTTATTCTACTAAATCTGACCCTGCGCCTCCATCATGGAGGCTGATGTGCGTTTTGTGAACGGGCGAACAGGCCACGGCGTCTCAGGGAGGCGAGACTGACAAATCGAAGGGAACAACTTCAGCCACGGGGGTAAACACTGCTGACTGGAAATGATGTCCAGATCCGACTCTGATCACGGCGAAGGCGCATGTGTCTTCATCACGGTTAGATATTACTCACTCCACACGTCTTTCTTTCTCAAAAAGATAATAAGCCATGATTAATTTGCCACAAGGGTTGAATAAATCAGAAATGTATCCGAGGGCGGATGTGAGATCCAGAAAACTGATCTATAAACTCAGCAGGCTTGTTTCAATACACTGCAAAATCTTGGCAAATATTTTTGTTTAGATTCTAGTGTAAATACCTTAGTACATTTGAAATGAGACAAAACCGATTTAAAAATAACTTTTCTTGAAGGTGTAGCAGCTTGTTTTAAGTCAATAATTACTTAATTTTGATGAAAAAAAACCTTGTAGTTCCACTGGCAGATTAATGAACTTATAACAAAACATTTTTCCTATTTTATAAGTGAAATGATCTGCAAGTTTTCTATCAAAATTAAGGAACCATTTACTTAAAACAAGCTGATATATCTTGCTGAGAAGTTACTTGTAAATCAGTTTTGTCTCATTTCACGTTGACCAAGATATTTGCAGTAGAAACTAAACAAAAAAATACTTGATAAAATGTTTGCAGTGACAGATTTATACTGAGGACTGCTTACTAATTAAATTAATTAAGTGGCTTGTTAAAGGAACTGGCTGGATTGCATTTTGTTTAAAAGTTTGCAGGCATCACAAAATATGCACCACACTTTTCAGATTGTAGTTACTAGAAACTTTAGAGGAAAAACAAAAACTTTCAAATCTTCTTCAGTCACAATAACAAAAACTGAAGTTTGTGTGGAAATATTTAAGATGGAAAACTTATGGAAGAATAAAAACTCCTCTTTTAATATTCACTTTTACTTTGATAAGAATCTAAACATTATTTTTAATGAATGAAGATCAGACAAGATACAAGTGAAAATGATATGTGAAAAAATTATGTTTGTATCAAAGAGGTCCATTATTTTCTGAAATAAATTAAACTGGACCTTCTTTGGTCGCTTCCTCCTTTAATCTCTTGTGTAACGTCTCTACATAAACTCAAAGCAGGAATGCAGAACCAGTTTCCTTCGCCGGATGTTCATTTCTCCATCATAGTCACAGAAAAACGCATCAGATCCGGCTCAACTTGGCGTCAGTCTGGTACGGCTAAATTTAACTTTGGTCACTAGGTTACGACTTTGTCAGCTATTTTGGGAAAGCTCTTCCATCTGCGCAGAAAGTTGAGGTTGAATTATTCAACACAATCTGTTCAGGTGAATAAAGTGATGCATAGAAGAAACGGATCCACAGGTAAAGCAGAGTAAATATCCAGAGTTTTCCCTCATTATTTATATTTTTCACTCATTTTCTGTCTGTCTTTCATTTATTGTTTGTCCAGCTATAAAATTGGATCAAGAACACTTTGAGTTAGGGCGACAAATATCAATTATTTTATTCAAAGATTAATCAGATGGAAAAAATGTCACATTCTGCAGATCTTTCATTTGAGACGGGTTTTTTACAATATTATAAACACATTAAAAGAATGAAAATAACTTTCTTTTTAAAATCAGAAAATAAATATTTTATTGTTAAATAGCAATAATATGGCATTCCTTTAATGCACCATTAATCACTTGTAGCAAAGGACATCTTATTTTAGCATCTGCAGCTAAAAAAAAATACTTTTAACAATAACTTTATGCTCAGCTCTTTCTGTCTGACAGCATCAATACAGTGTAGGATTAGAAAGTATTTTTTTGGTTTACTGATCAATAATTGGCTAGTAAAATATGTCTAATATGAGATTTTATTTCTTTTTTTTACAGAATTTGAACCAGGTGAAGAGGAAGAAAGCTACGCCACTTTGAGTACAACATATTTACAGACAAATGTATTGTTTTTTTTATCTTAGATGCAAAATTTTGTACATAAATTGTACAAAGTTTATGTACAATTTTGGCATAATTAAAACCTTCAGTGTGATTTTTTTTATTTCCTTTTTTGAGTTTCTATACGCCAATTAACAATTATTTGATTACTAAATTAGCTGATTAATCTCGATTAATCGCTTCAGCTTTGAAGCAAAACATAAGCAAATTCCAGTTTGGTCATAATGCGATAACTCTATAGCGCAGCAGCAGCAGCAGATATGATCAACCTTCACATCATTTCTGACTGATTAAACCTCCGGAGTGAAATTCAAATAATCTGCTGACTGGCTGTAAAGGAGAGAAAAGCAATGCACACATTTTCCAGCCTTCATTGCCAGGATTTGCTGAACGGCGATGAAGCGTCTTCCAAAGTAAAGCCCACACAGGGAGCAGGTCTTCCTAGACCTCTGCTTTCTCACACAGGTTTTTGTCATCTCAGGTTCTAAATGATTTAGTAGACGACCCATATTCTGCTTTGCACAGGTCATTAGTGCAGCACAGATGGAAAATAGTGATGCAGGAGAGCAGAGCGCCTTTGTTTTTTTCTCCAAACATCACTTCTTAAAATAGTGATGTTCTTGTTCCGCTTTGTTCCACCCAGAGAATATTGTTCTTCTATCAGGAAGAAAGAAAGAGCAAATCTAAGCACGAAGCGCGAGTGTTATGTCTACTGTGCTCTGTGACACAGAGCACAGTACAGGTACTTTCCCTTTACAGAAAGTACCTTTCTGTAAAGGGAGGGGAAAAAAACTCAAACACCTCAAGAAGATCCAATATAAATGGAACTATTAAAACTTTACTACTAAAATGTTGTTAAAATCCTGGATTTCTCTCTAAAAAGACCAAAATATACAGAGAATACCTCAATATTTTACAATATGTGGGAACTAAGTCTGTCAAACTAATTAAATGAAAAACATGATACATTAAAACAGTCAATAATCTCCATTTGCATGATTTGTTTGTTTTTCTCTTTCTGCCAAAGACTGAAGGACAAAAGTTTTCAGTCCAATGCTTTTGTCTCAAATAGCTAAACTTCATAACTCATTTTGTTTGTTGTTGTTTCTGTTGCTTTGCTTATTTATTCTGTATATTTAAAATATCTTCCAGTTCCAATGTTAAATGTCCATTAGAAATTAAAGTTTGACAGTAATTTAGATATTTTAAACAAAATCAAATTAATTATAGATATTGACAATTATTGATATCCACTAATATGAAACGCTTTATTGCAACATTTTTCAGCCATATCGTCCAGCCCTAATATGATCTTCCAATAGGAATTAAGTACAGACTTTGACTAAGCCACTCCAAAATCTTTTTCCCCCAGACTATAATGCCACCATCTCTATATTTGACCGTTATGTCCGTCTTCTCCTGAAATTATGTTTTACATCCGGTGTAAAACTTAATTTCATGCCAGTTACAGATGCACAGATTCCAAAGTTTGACAGCATCGCTTTGTAAATCCACAGAATATTTTCCTATAGACTTGGAGATCATGTTATTTTCTAATCGTGAACTCTGACCTTAATTGAGGCCTGCAGTGTTTTACATATTCTGGATTTTTATGTGACCTGCATGAGGTTTTTAATGTGGTTTTGCAGTTAATTATCCATTCCTGTGAATGTGATTTAATAAAATATTGACAGAAGAGCTAAATCTGAAGGAAAAAATGCTCAATTATGATGGCAACAGTATTTTTTATTTTTCAAAAAGATCGGATGCACAGCTTTTCATCTGGATCTCTGAATGAGAAACTGTTTCATCGCTTCATCTCTCCAGTTATTAAAAAAATCAGTTTGTGCTCTCAGATCTGACGCTCCTGAAGTGTCACTGAGGAGAAACGTTTTCATAAATCATGTCTTTCAATGACAAAGGTAGTGAGTCACTGAAGGTACCAAGATGACCTGCAGACAAAACGTAATTGTCCCTGTATTTTATTCTTTGTTCGCGTAAGAGCAGCAGCTCAACAGAGCCGTGAATTTAACTTTTTGGGTTTATTATTTTACAAGCTTCTTCTTGTTAGTGAACTGCAGTCAGATTATTTCCAGTTATTACCAAATCCAGCTCAATATGTTGCATCAGATTTTCACTTTGATTTTATTCCCTGTCCTGAGTTTGCAGTACGATGTCAAAACATTGTTTGTCTCTTTCAATAGCAATTATCAACAGAACTCTGCAATAAATCATGTTTTCAGTTTAATCTGACTTGTATGAGACGGCTAACATGTTGAAAGAGGAACATTACATTATTATGCAAGAAATAAACTCACAACAATATTAACGTACAGATATTACCTGTTAATATTGCAGACAGTGTTTTTCCTGTCTAACAGATAAAAGTCATGCAAAGGACAACATTTGCATTTGGATGAGATAGTAAAACAAATATTTGGCAGACCAAATTTTTTATTATTGTACGTTTTACGGTTAAGTGTTGATAAAGAAGTGCTTCATTATCAAGAGAGCTAAAATCACCAGGGCTGCAACTAATGATTAGTTTAGTTATCGATTAATCTATCAATGATCCTGACAATCAGATAAAGCACATTAAAAGATGCAAACAAATCAATAAATTCCTTTTATAAGTACAAAAATACGCATTTTATTGCCTAAAATGCCATAATGTATTAATTTAGTAAATATGAACTAAGAGAAGCTAAAACATGCTTACAGACAAAGAGAATTTTTATCTTAAATGAAAAAAGCATATATTTTTTGTACAGTTTTAGCTTAACTGTCTATATAATCCAGTTAGCAGTCGATCATTAAATTATTTCATTAAACGATCAGTCGTTTCAGCCCTAATCACAGTCAGGAAACGAATGGTTTACTGAGGGTTGCATTCATGGACCTGACTGTTGTAGGAATTTCTGAAGTTTGTCAAAATAATTTTTTTCTTGTTTTGTTTATTGCAGCAACACCATGTTGGCCACTTGGAACTGGGGCAATTTAAAATCCTGATTTAGATTAAAGCACATTAATGTGTTGGAATGGTCTAGTCCAAGTCCAGAACTCCATCGCTTTGAGAATCAATTGATAAACAAAAAAAATACTAATCACAGACATAATTTATCAAATCTGGTTAATCCTGATAGAGGCGGGTATTTATCAGGAAAATCTATTATCGTGATACAAATTTTGATAAATTTCCATCAAAATGACACAAAAAACTGACTAAAACATTATTTTTACTATTTTCCAAACTGTTTCTCCACAAAGCATCAGTAAATATCAGCAATTCCAAAAATATGATTGCTTAAAGTCTTAAATGTGAAATAAATCACATTTCTTTAAGTGGCATCTTGAAGAAGCTTTAGGTGATTTTAAAGAAAAGTATTTGTGTTTCTTGCGATATGAATGTTGTGCCATACAGTTAGCTAAGAAGAGACGGTTAAATAGATTTAATTGTCACTTTTATCATTATCCAAACAGAACTGCAAAATATTGTGATAAAATTTTAAATCCAACCTCTGAACCCAAAGCTGTTTTTTGAAGAAAAATGGGTAAATATTTCAAAACCTCCAAATCAAATGTGCAAAGCTGGTGAAGATACACTGCAAAAAAAACTTAATTAAATTCAGAGATGCTTCCATAAAGTATTGACTCAGTTTGGTTTAAACAAAAACTATGACTCTTAAGGAGTTTTGGCTAAAACATGTTTATATACAAAGACGAGTCTCATCTTCAATCTAAAGCGTATATATTTTGTACGATTACTGCTCTGAATGTTTTTTTCTCAGCAACTGGCCTTTTTTTAATCTGTACTTCAATTAACAATAATCAATTACTAAACTATGTCTCACGTTTACCCATCAAATAGTCTCATTAAATCATAATTTAAATGAAAAACCTTAAACTTGTATGAATACTTTTTGTAATTCAAAGTAACGCCAGAAAACTCCAGCTTTTTCATGCATAATGTAAAATCTCCAATATAATGGCTTTCTGAGGATGGGGGTGTTTTATTCCGATTTGTAACATGGGGAAAACATCGTATGCATGCATATTATTATTCAAAGAAAAATTAAAAGGGAGGGACTTTTAAAGGTCATGTTGCTCAACAGATCAGAGATAAATACGCAGATTCTGGATGCAGGAGAACCAGTCTTCACCCTCATGCCTGCACGGAGAGACGATGAATCACCAACATACCTCTCATCGGATTCTGGATCCACAAGATGCCTCCGATAAGGTGAGGAGACTGACCGAGCATCCCGACAGACCCACCGACTTTAAAGCGTCCAGACGGAAGCTGCCTCAAATAACTAAAGAGTCAAATCCGGAGCCCGAGAGGGAGACTCTGTAGGTCCACATGTCAGAACACCTGCTGCCTCAAATGACGAGGTTCACACGGACTGTTGCATCACAACACAGGACATAACATCACATGCCGAGGAGAGGAGAGGAGGAAGAGGGACTGAAACCTTTCTGTCTGTTTCCGCTGTTCTTCGCCCAGAAAACACACGCAGCGCCAGGTAGAGCCGGAGGTGATTATGCAAAGACCTGTTTCCCCAGCAGGAGTCACACGATGTAAATACAGAGGCTGCGCGTCCGCCGCTCCTTGTGGAGAAAAACCTCCATTTCACTTCTACCGGGCAAAAACAGACACGTAATCCCGACAAGTCACCCAATCACAGCTGAGCCGCCCGGGTTGGACGCGGTAAACCTTCAACTAGAACTAATTAACCCTGAAAAAACACAGCTGACAGCGCAGAAGGAAGGGAAAAGCCTTACCTTCGACCGCCATCGTGTTACTCCGAAGAGCCGAACATCGTTTTCATCAGAGCAGCCGAGATGTGGACGAAGAAAAAGAAAAACACAACAACTCAGCTGCTCTTTCGTTGCACCTTGTTCGGCGTGTTACCATCAGTTTGCTGCGGGCAAGCTGCTGGAGCGCACAGCTGCTGCCTCGCAAAGCACTCTGGGAACTGTAGGCTAGAATATCAGAGGCTGAAAGAAGCCAGGAGCTTCTCTGAAAGGTTTTTTAAAAGGTGGATAGAGATGAACATATGATGGATGAGTTTTACTGAATAATGACAATCATAGTAACTTTTTAAAAAATATGTTTGTCCATATTTATTAAAACTGTCACCATGTCATGATGGTATGGTATGAGATGGATAATCTCTAGAAAAAGAAAATGCTCAACTTCCTCCCTGAGCCACTATTGCTGTCTGCAAAAACATACAACTTGTGACCAAAAACAGCTAATCAGTCAGGAGGAAGGCCTCAGCGCTGTCAATCATCCTCGTGTATGCTGTTCAATTGTGCTAATGGTAGAAAAACAACTTACCATTACAGGAAAATCGCTTATCTGCAGCAGCAGCATAGCAGAGAGCAAGCAGAAGGGGTGAGCACAAGGTGATTGGCAGCACTAAAACCCTCCTCCTGGCTCTAATTGGTTGTTTCTGACTGAGTCGTATATTACTGCAGCTAGAACTGCATTTGTAAAAACAAATGTTCCTTATGGTAGACAGGATGCCAGTCCACTCCAGTCATCATTGTAAATACGCCCCTGGTATTAAATAGACACAATAAATTAACATTTAATGATTTATTAAATGCATCACACACTGATTCACAATCTCATCAGCTTACAATAGTTGATAAATAATAATTTTTAAAATTGGACAGGTCTCCAGTCCATCACAGAGATACACAAGACAAACAACTACACCCAAACCTGAGGACCATTTAGATCAGAGGTCAGCAACTCCAGGCCTCAAATGCCATTTTTCTCCCAAGATGATGGATTATCCAGAACTAATGCATCGTTCTGGGTTTGTTTGTTTGTTTGTTTTCAATGCTCCAACTCTGAATTAAACAACATCATGATCTCTCACCAGTCTGATATATAACGTAATCTTAACAGTGCTTTCTTTCTTGTATACTTGTTTTTTTGTTTCACTATTATTCTCTAACAAACCGCTAAGCCTCATAATTAGATTTTTTTTTCGGTTGCACTATCCATCCATCCATTTTCTCACACCTTTTGGCACTGGAGCCTATCTCCAGCTAACATTTACCATTGGCTGCTGTAAAAGGCAGGTGTTTTGCTGTTGACTTACCATTCAGAAACGTTCTTGTTTTTGGTACAGGAGCCTTTTCTTCTGCTCTTGCAGCCGTGTGAGTGTAAACACTGAGAGGCAGCAGTTTAAACTCACAAGAACTGTAACCTAGGCTTCAGTTCATCCTGCAGCCTGAAGTGATCCAAATCTGATTTTTTTTTTTTATTTAAATACTTAAAACAAAAAAGATCGGATTTATTCGATTTATTCCTCTTTGATATCCGATAGTATCTGATCTTTTCGAATGTGACCTGAAAGGCATTGATACTCGACAGACGTCACTATTCTGCATCCTGATACGCGCAAGTGGGAAGAAAAACAACAACTGAACAACTATGACGGACTATGATGAGAATTAAGATGCTGCTCTGGTCGGACAACAACTTCAAAATCGATACGCTCCACCGTTAGCGTCCATGTTTACTTCCGCAAACACTAAGCTGCGGTTTCTTCTTCTTCTTCTTTATGGCGGTTGGCGAAACACTGCTGCGTGTGACGTTATTGCGCCCTCTACTGCGCATGCGGGAAACTTTTAGGTTGTTTGCAGTTTACACAGATCACACAGCTTGCATTTATTTTGAAGGGTTAATGATCACGCAAAAATAAAAACCGACAACAACATAATAATAATAATAGTAAAATGAAATACGTAAATAAATGTCACAAAATAGTCAGAAATGAGCATTGTGGCAAAAGTTTTTTAATTAATGGATCTTTTTTAACTGGTGGTTAAAAAGAACTTTAAAAACTTTTAATGATAATCCAATCCTTTAAATTTACTTCATTTAATGTTTTTTATAATGTCTTTGGATATTTAAATTTAAGACTTTTCATATGGAACAGTAGTGCATATCCAATCTGGTGGAAACTGGCATTAACTGGTAAGGAGCAACACGGTGCATTCCTACATTCCTGCAGAAAGAGATACAACAGGTTGAGCAACATACCTGGCTGAGTGATTACATACCACAAAGCTTTACTACTATATGTCATCCCTGTGCATACTTCCACTAAATCTACATCTTTACTGTCAAAATCTGCAAAAGGAAAGAAACAATGAAGAAATCCTGTTAGATAATCAATGCCGTTTTTATATGTTTATAGATAAGAACCCACACTGACTGATTCAGGTACAGTGGGTTCTGACTCAAATCAAGAATCTTTATTCGTCTCCTTTGGGAGAATTTTTTTCTGGAAAGGCAAATTCAACTTAGTGAGAATCCCACCAATTTGAAGTGAACTCAAAGGGAAGCAGGTCAGGCTGTAGTTCCTTTAAGGAGTGACTGGTAGTACAGGTATTATAGGTGAGAGTCAGGCAAACTAAACTAAGTTGTACAACAGATGTGTTTATTATGAGGTCCTTTGTTGTTGTCTGCAGCCATGTGAGGCTGAGACAAAGGGCTACTGACGCTGAGATAAAAGATAATCTGTCTGACAGAATGAGGAAGTATCACTTTACTACTGGCACTGATTCCCATTCCTGCTGCTGCTTCTCAGCATTCAATGTTTCCACTTCCGCCTGTCTTGTGGTTTCCAACCCACCAATCTTGCTGCAGGCTGAGGAACAGTTCAGGTGTTTCATCTTATTGCCCCACACTGTAAATTCTGCGTAAAAAAATAAGATGCTAGAATATGCAAGAGGTAATAAATAACTTAAAAGCCTCATACAGTTTGATTTTGCACCTCTGGTATTTAACTCTGATGAAGGCAACTGTGACCAAATCTGTCACAGATCATGAACGTTTTCTCCTTTTACCATCAGAAATCCAATGGAAAAACAAACTTTATGTTCAACTGAAAGCTCTAAATTAGATTATTTTTGTGATCTTATTTTATTACATTGCTTTATATATTTCTTTATTTTAAAAATGGCACCAGTGGCGCAAAAAGTGAGTATGCAGCGTATGCAACCCATAGGGGCGCAGTATTCATGTTTTTCCATCCACCTGAATAATGTGTGCACCACTGAATGGCACCTTTTATTTGTAAAGTGCCTTGAGATAAAAAAAATAAATAAATAAAATACATTGAGAAAAGGTGCATCAATCTCACCTGAACACAGGATAAATCTGTTGAAAAAATAAAATAAAACCAGACAATATTTTGACCACAGTTATGACGGTGTATTGGAGCCATTGATTGGAAGAAAAGAAAAAGAAATGTCCACCAAAGAAAAAACAATGTTTTCTAGTAAAAATGTGCTATAAAATTTGCTATAAAAATTTTAGGAATTTTTTTGATTAATTTCAGTAATTTTCTCAAAAAAGCGTGGAAATTTGAGTTTTTTTTTATTTTTTTATACTTTTCAAACTCAGAAATTTCCATGTTTTTTTTCTCCAGAACATTTCTGGGCTTAATCTCAAAATTCTGGATTTTTTTCCCAGCAAATGTTCAACTTTTGAAACTCTAAAATTTTGTTGTTTCTAGAAAATGTCCGAATAATATTTTAGTTTTATTTTAGAACTTTACTCCTCCTGTTTCTATCTACAATGACCCTATATGTTGGCATATGTGTTAGATAAACAAGTTGGTGAAAACTATTTTAAATTATTCAACTAAAACTGAGTTTTTTAAAATGTTGATCTCATCATGACAAGCAAAACCGGAGAAAAATTGAATTAAAAGTTGAAGTGCTCTTTAGAGCCCCCTGCTGGCGGATTCTGGGACAATCTGTCTGGATGTAAACAAAATTCAAGATGCCATTAGATAAGTAGCAGGTATACTATGGAGTTAGATTTGTTTCACAATTATTCAATCAAAAAAAAAAAAAAGAAGAAAACAAAAAAAAAAATTTAAAACAAAAAAAAAAAAAATAAAAAAAAAAATAATAA
>CAEGAF010122226.1:0-11029 GCA_903067075.1 Micropoecilia bifurca | reverse complement strand
GAACAGCTGGAACTGTGTCGTAAGGACGACTTGTTATGTTTGGCTGAACATTTTGACATTTCAGTGAAAAAACATTTTTCAAAAGCTGAAATTAAAAACATTATTGTTCAAAAACTGGTTGAGATTAAAATCCTAACGAACTCGAGCAAAATGGATGTAGATGTTTGTGATTATCCTTCTGTTGATCTAGGACTCCCTTCTTCAAAAGATGAAGGAGCTGCTGTAATGGCAACTCCCCCAAAGGGGTTGGCAGAGCCACATGCGCCCCTTACGACTTTACCACGGTTCGATCCGGTGTCACCAGAGCTCAGTGGCTCCAGCGGTAGTGTCAAACTCAAGGTTCGGCTGGCTCGCCTACAGCTGGAGGCACAGGAGAGGGAGTTGGTAAGAAAAGCTGAGTTTGATTTCAAACTTGAACTGCGCAGGTTGGAAATTGAAGCTGAAAAGGAGATTAAGCTGAAACAGCTGGAGGTAGAAGCTATTCACCTGGACTCTGTCAATTTTTGTGGTTGTCGCGTTACTCCCCTCCTCCTCACAAAAGGGGGGGCCGTAACAGTACAGATCAAATGAAAGAGAAGAAAAGCTGTCTGAAAAAAGTTGCAAGCAACTACAATAACTATACTGTAGTTACATACTGTAAAAGGTTACAAGCAACTACAGTATTTGTAGTTGCTTGTAACTTTTTTCAGACCGCTTTTCTTAGATCATGGAACTGATCTTGCATACATGACTGGGAAAGAGTCACCGATGTAAAGTATACCATTACTATCCAAGGTATACCATTACTATTTTAGCTGTTAAAAAGAGAGATAAAATAATAGCTTAATAACTTGCCAAAAATAGTAGATAAAATATCATCAGATGACCATCTGATAAAAGCTCAATCAAGCTCCCTTAACAAAGGCCGATCTGCAAAGCTCCACTACAGTCACCACCATTTTTATTATGTTAACACACACCTCCCTTTTGCTCCCTATCAATTTCCTCACTATGAAATATGAAGGTCACTAGTGGCACAAAAACGAATAAAATAAAGCTAAATCAAATTGTGTAAAATCTTCAGGATTGTAGCTTCAAGAAGGTGCACAATCCTGTGAAAATCCTGTGAAAATAAACTATAAATATGGAATAAAGAATGTCCCATGATTTGTCTATCCTTGTCAACAGCATTAAGGGAACATTATCGCTATTATTAGGCCCGAGCAGTGAAGTTCTGCAAAGGTCTATTGTAATCGTACTGGGTTTTTTTTCTTTTCCCAAATGAATTGGCTTTTTGGGGGCTTTATCATGTTCAAAAACTCACCAAACTTGGAGAACACATACAGCCTGTGTTAAATTTAACTATTTTAAGGTCGACGCAAAAGAAATAGCTCAAAATTGCCACCTAGCAACTTTCAAAATACCCTCTGCTATGACCTTACTTCATCATAGAGACATGAATTTGGTACACTTGGAGTTCCCCAAGACACACAGAAAATACAATTAATGTCATAGTGCAAGTCAAAAAGGAAGTCTGCCATTTTGGATTGAAGTTTCAATTTTGACCCCATTTTGGCCTTTTACAGCCTTCTCATTTGATCAAACTCCTGGGGATTTTGATAGATCGGCTTCAAACTTGGTCAGATTATTCATAAGGTATGGCCGATTAAAAGTTATAAAAACGGTGAGTTTTCGTGCATGCTGAAGGGGGGTTGTCTAGGGTCAAATTTCACCTACTCGCCATGAAACACAACTTTTATATCTCCTGCACAAAAACTCACAGAGGCACAAAAACGTGATCACCATCAGGTGCACTATGGTCTACATTACACAATGGTGAAATCATATCACTTAAGCTACAGTATGCCCCGTAAGAACAAAAAGTGTCAATGGTTTCTATCTGACCCCTTTGACCTAATCAACATGAAACTGCATCCATAGAGAGAAGACATGTTGGTGTGAAGTGGATTCCAACCATGGACAGTTTTGAAGGAGGAGGTCGGAGTGACATAGTGACCTGTAACGCTGTTTCCATTCGTTTGGTTCAGCCAAACTGAACTGCATCCATAGAGAGAAGACATGTTGGTGTGAAGTGGATTCCAACCATGAACAGTTTTGAAGGAGGAGGTCGGAGTGACATAGTGACCTGTAACGCTGTTTCCATTCGTTTGATTCAGCCAAACTGAACAGTAGGATCAATCCTTATCCACCCCCCTATAGTAATCCATAACAGTCGTTTGTGAGACTGGCCTATTTTCTCAACAGCACTCCCTAGAAAATGTTAAATGATCAGCCGCAAGTCATGCTTTAACCTAGAAAGATGAAACATGGTACACATGTGTATCTTATCAGGACCTACAAAAAAGTCTCTTGGAGCCATTGTCCAAACCCAACAGGAAGTCAGCCATTTTGGAATCAAAGCCACCATTTTGTCTTTTTAATAGACGTCGTATCTGATTGAACTTGTTCTACGGTTTTTCAGATACAGACTTCAGAATCACTTTGCACACTCTTGAGGAATTGAAGGTTAAAAGCTATCAAAAGATTTATCGTACATCCAACCATGGTTTGACACTTAGCCTGACTAAGTTTAAATTTTGAGCGGTGTAAGAACCCCCGCGGTTGCCAAAAGGCCGGAGCGGCTCTGAGCTGCAAGGGCCGTTTAAGGAGTCTTGCAGCTTTCATTTACTCTTCCATCTAATGTCCAAGTTTACTGTTTTAGTTTCCTTCATTATTGGGTGATTTATTTTTTCTTATTTTATATTCTATATTACTCAATAAGTTTTCTGTAATTTCACCTTTTTAATATGTTGATTTATTTTACCCACTAATATTTTCTTATTACATTTTCACTTATCCCGTTTTAACTTTGTTTATTCACAGATTTTTTTTTTTGTTTCTCCCTCTGACTCTTTGTAAGTGGTAAAGTACAAAAGTGAGTTAAACAGACAGAAGCAAAGACTCGGTGTGGGTAGTTTGGAGGGGGTATGGAATGTTACAGGAAAAATAAACTATTGTCACATTAAAAAAAGTGACAATAAAGAATTTCTTATATAAATACAAACTATGAAAAAATGAAAAAGGAGGCTAAATAAAAAATAATACAATTGGAAATGAACTGAAAAATTAAATAATAGTGAAAATGTTCCCTCAGATAGTTGAAAATCATATTTGTCTTCCACAGTATAAATAAGTTTGGAAAGTTCTTAATTTGTAGATGCAATATTTGGGACAGTGATTACCAATGTGACTTTTGGCATCAGCTTGAATTGTAACATATAATGGAACTATTATGTTACAATGGCATGCTAGTGCGTTTTCTGCTTTGCTGCACTCAAAATGTCTGGCAGGAAAAGGGCTGATGACACCTTGATAGTATAGTAGATCATGTAAAATGGTGTATTTGACACTGAATTTTAGATGTTTATACCAAGTACTTTCCTTCAAAACTTGGTTGCGTTAAACTGGTCTTGGTAAAGTCAGATTAGAGAAAGCTGTTTTGTAAGCAATCTTTTGGAAATTAATGAGAAAAAGTAGTACAGCCTTAGACTTACTTACTTCATTGTCAAATCACAAAGTCATGATAGTGAATTTGACAATAAGATGTCAGAGTACAAGGAAAATACTCAAAAATTATAAGTGTGACTATATAAGATACATACACATATACACACAGATACAAGTCTTACTGGTGCAGATTAAAAAAAATCCAAATATAATTGCTAATAATATTACCAATATTAATTTTGTGTCTGTTCTAAAAAAATTGTTGATCTTTCCATCTATAAATAGGAGATATTGTTTTATATGATCTTCTTCAGCTCATTAAAAGTCATTGTCTGACAGGCAGCATAAGATGAGTCCATCATATAGAAACCCTTATCTAACACAGATCATTCTTGAACTTGTTAAAACAAGATAGAAAGTTTCATGTTACAGTTAAGCAGACAACTCTGCTCTGTGGCATTGATGAATAAAATAAAATGATGGTTTCTTCTGCATTGTTTTATGATGGTTTGAATGTCTAACACATGGGCTGCACAGTGGCACAGCTGGTAGAGCTGTTACCTTGCAGCAAGAAGGTTCTGGGTTCAATTCCCAGTCTTTCTGCATGGAGTTTGCATGTTTTCCCTATGCATGGGTGGGTTTTCTCAGGGTACCTCGGTTTCCTCCCACAGTCCAAAACCATGACTGTCAGGTTAATTGGCCTCTCCAAATTGCCCCTAGGTGTGAGTGTGTGTTTATGGTTGTTTGTCCTCTGTGTTGCCCTGCAACAGACTGGCAAGCTGTCCAGGGAAAACCCTGCCTCTCACCCAGAACATTAGCTGGAGAGGCACCAGCAACCCTCCCAAGCCCACCAAGGGGCAAGGGTGCAAAGAAAATGGATGGATGAATGTCTAACAGTACTGCCCAACCTCTGCACACAAAAATATAGTTTTCATAATCTTCAACATTGTCCTTCAGTCTCAAAGTGACTCATGTGAACTGTGAAGGATGTTCTAACAGATGTTTAAGGGTCCTATAGATGCACGATAGCCACATGTATTTCATGCCTCAAATGATTTGATCAGGTGGGTCTTTATGTCTGAATAGATGGTTATGCAATCCTGACTGACATAAACTCATACCATTTTAAACAATAAGAAGAATTCAACCGCTTAGGCAGAGCTCGACCTAAGGACGCCAGGTCTGAGACTGTTTTAAGCAAAATAATGCAGAACTACACAGATTTTCAAGAAAATGTCAAAATTCACATAGAAAGATACTTTCCGGAAAAAGATTGGAATATCATGGGAACGTTGTTAAATTCCAATAATTCCACTCAAAAAGTTTTAAAGCTGTCGTAGGTTATAGATATAGGGCCCAGAGTTAAAACAATTTCATGTATTTGTTTGTTTGTTGTAACATAATTTGGGCTTCCTGCCCATAAAGCCCACAAAAATATCAATTAAAAAATGTTGAATACTCTGAAGAAGTCAGCCCAAATTTTGCAAGGCATGAATGTTGTAATATGAGTGTAACACACTAATCATCTACTAAACTCAAAGCACCACCAGGTGTCATTAAATTGCTTCAGTTTGGTTCGATTGTCTCAGTTTGGTTCAATGTGGGGAAGACTTGATAGAATAGGAAAATCACAAAAGTTCACAGCTAAGGAGGCTAGCTGTTCACACAATGCTGTCTTCAGGCCTATCAATTGAAAGTCTAGTGGAAGGGCAAAATGTGGCAGAAGATGCATCAGCAAAAGAAATGACTGTAGACTCCTACATATTATCAAACCAAGAAGATTCAAGAATCTTGCAGAGATCAAAAGGAGTGGAAGGAGGCAGGAGTCAGCTTCAAAAACCATCACAATCAGACACATCCTGGAGATGAGCTATAACTGTCGGGTTCCTCGGGTCAAGCCACTTCTGGACCTGAGCCAATGTAGGAAGCGAGTGGTCCACAGTCCTCTTTTCCGATGAAAGTAAAGTGTTCATTTCATTCAGTAATCAAGGTCCAAGGGGCTGGAGGAGGACAAGTGAGGAACTGAACCCACACTGCTTGAGGTCCAGTTTAAAATATCCACAGTCAGTCATGATTTGGGGTGCATTGTCAGGTACACGTGTTGGTAAACTGTGCTTTCTTAAATCCAAGGTCACTGCGACAGTCTACAGAATGTTTTAGAGGACTTTATGATTCCTTCTGCTGAGGATCTGTATGGAGATGCAGATTTCATCTTCCAGCAGGACCTGATCCCTGTCCATGCCAAAACCTGGTTTGGTCACAATTTGACTACCCAGTCAACTCGCTGGATCTAATCCCCATTGAGAATCTATGGGGAATTCTCAAGAGGAAAATGAGGGGCACCAGATCCAAAAACAACAAAGAGCTGACAGAAAGCATCAAGGAAATCAGAGCTTAAATAACTCCAGGGCAACTCCAGGGCTGTTTGCCTCAATGCCACATTGCATCGAGGCAATGATTAAGACAAAGGGGATTCCCAACCAAGTACTGAAGACTGACATGTCATTTTTAAACAACATAATTAAAAACAATATTTTTATTTTTATTTATTTCTTTTTTTCTGCAAAAACTGAGAAGTTGTTTAAGCTGATTTTTTTTAGAGTATTCAAATTTTTTGAATTCTTGTTTTTGTGGGTTTTATTAGCTGGAAGCCAATATTTTATATATATATAGATCTATATATAGATCTATATATATCTATATATATATTTATATATATAGATCTATATATATATGCAGTGTATATATATACAAATATTTGACATCACTTAAACTATGAGCCCTGAACCTATAACTTATGAAAGTTTAACATTTTGAATAGAATTATGGGAATTAAAGAACTTTTCCGTGATATTAACAGTTTTGGAAAGTGTCTGTGAAGATAGAATCTTGTTTATCTGCAGTTTATCTGCAAAAAGGTTCATTTGGGAATTAGTTACACACTTTAAGGGCAAACTGGGCTGCAGAATTTGTTGTTAAACAAAACGACAATGTTTCCCAGCCATATATTTCAGAAAGTGAAAAGCTTATATCACAAACAGAAAAAACTGATGAGAAGTTACTTGCATGACAATCAGACAGGAAAATGGTGCATGCAAACCATTTCGGGTTGAGCTACAGAGAGAGAAAGAGAGGAAGAGAGAGAGAGAGAGAGAGAGAGAGAGAGAGAGAAACAGAGAGAGAGAGAGACAGAGAGAAAAGAAACAAACAAACAGATCAAGCAAATGGAAATCAACATTACATTTATGCACACATAACTATTACAGAAACTACCAAAACTGGTAACACTGAAAATACAAACCTCCAACATTAAATTGCTATGTCTGATATAAATAGTTTCTCCCTCAAGTCTCTTGGGTCTCTTCTGTGAAAAATGAGGGAAAGGAATAAAACTGGTTGTGAGCAAGTTAGAATTAATGTCTATGTTTCAATCCTCAAATAACAGCAATGGCTATGGTAGCGAGATAAAGCATTGGTGCGCAGAAACATGGAAAGCATCATGCAATTCTCAATTTGTCAGCTCAGCTAATAAAAGATGATGAACCTATACAAACTGGGTGGTTACAGTCACGCAAATACATAAAAAAACAAGAATTGTAAGTCACATGCTATGCATGCATAAGATGCTACTGTATAGGACGTTGCATGTGTCTGTTTTCTGGATTTGCAAAATTTCAACAAGCTCATGTTATATTGTGCCAAGACAGTTAAGGGGTTAATTACAAATGATACTGTTTCAGGATGATAAAAAAAATACTGAATTATCCCAGAAATTTCCAAAATTTCATCATTAATGAATTCTAGGTTTTCATTCACAGTACTGTACAAATTAAATGGCTGTTTTTTCTTACTGTTGGAAAAAAACTATTACTGAAAATATTTCCCCATTACAAAAATAGGGAAAAATGTAAGACTTAATTTTAATAATAAATATTTTAAAACCTCAATTCATCATTTAATATCTACACTCCTGCCTGACACTTATGTTAACATTGAAGGGTGTCGCAGGGTGTGGTTATATGTACTTCACGAGAATGTTATGCTCGACTGTTGTAATGTAATGGCAAATTATACTGCTAATACTAATATTATCATAATTATTATCAATTGTAGTAATAGTATTAGGTTGCTGAATTTCTAATTAAAGTAACCAGAAAATTTTATTTGTCTTCTTAATGAAATGCACAAGCTCTCACAAAATAGGCATCCACAAATCACAATAGTCAAGAAAATATAGCATCATTTGACTGTGCAATGGAAATGAAAAAGTGTCATTAAATTACTGATGATAATGTAAGTCGGCAAAAAAATGTTGCTAACCTTCCTTACTCGAACCATTTCCATCTTTTTATCCTGAACAGAGAGCTGTTTCCCCATCAGAAAAAGAACATTGTTTTGTAACTCTCTGTAAGCCTCTTTTGTAACTCAAATATAAAACAGCAAAAAATGACATGCATTTAAGGAGATTCAGATTCTTGTAACAATGCTGCTTTACATAGGTTCTAAAATTAAGAAAAATTATTCTGGGTGCACCAACTGCAGTTTTCTGACCAATTCCCGATCACTAGTTTTTTAAAAAACTGACCTTCCGATTGCAATTGGGTCTGAAATGTTGCTAAATACATCAAGAAAGTTGCTGAGCTGGCAACAGTGGGGTGACTATTGTCAACTGTCAACATGCAGACATGACCTGGTGGGCAGCTCTGTTAGTCAAATTTATCTCATGGCAGAGCAAAAGATGACGGCCGTAGATTTTTAGACCCTCCTCAAAGTAAATAAAATTGGTTGATCTGAATATTGATCACCGATCTGTTTCTTAAAGCTTTCACTGTTGTAAGGACTCTGGACATCCTTACATGTCCAGTGACATGTAAGGATGTCCATCTCACTGTTTGCATCCTTATTTTTTTCACAGATAATCTGGTAGTAGAACAAGAAGGAGAAAGATTATTATTTTCCTACTACCATCACCTCAAGTCCTTGACCTGATTGACAGCTTTAAACTCTCTTCCTGCCTTTGATTGCTTGCTTCTGACCAAATAGGGATTTTCTGCAGGTAGCAGTAGGACCACAGGAAGAAGGCAGAGAAGCTTGATTTTTCTCACAAATTATCTGTCTCATATTGCACTGTCAGGACATAGTAAAGGTTTTTTACCTGATAGTGGCCAATCAGTCAATGTTATTCATTTTCTAACATGTCGATATAAGTTCCAAAAGAAAAATTGGGCCAGTATGACCAAGTTATGTTTTCTCAGCTTTTTCCCATTTCCTAAGTGGATTGACAATGTTGTATTTGTTTGAGTGGCAATGGTACAGTGTTTAACTGAAGTAGAGAACCAATTTCAACGGTGGTGGTTATTGTCTAGAAATTAATAGGAATATTCATTTCCGATATTGATATTAGCCCAAATTTTTATGTCAGTTAATCATTATATTTGTGTCAATATTCCTTTGGTGTACTGGTTATAATGCCTTTCATTCTTTAAAACTAAATACTCTCTCTTTATCTAAAGTAATTTAAAAGCTTTAAGGAAGTGATCTACCTCTAAAAGAGTCTGTATTGAGTGTTTATGCATCAGGCAAACAAACCTGGTTCTTTTTTTCTTTCTCTCTATTGGTCATGGATGGGGAGTTCCTTCGCTCTCTCTTGGCAACAGTCTAGTAGCATAAAGCTCATAATATTAGTTAGTTCCAGGGAAACCCCAGGCTACAATCTATACATAGGTATACTAGCCATACATGTTTTTATCATATATGTATACTTTTTGGCTCTTTCTGCAGATTCTTTTTTACAAAGGATATTTTATTTCATTATTTATATTTAGACTTTCAAAACTGAGACCCAATGACACTTGTAGTTTATCATGCAAAGTTACTGTAAATACAAAATATTACTATTCAATAAAATAAATAATTTGTAGCATTTCATTTCCAAATATTTTATTGGAACATGCAAAATATATCCTATTTGTATGACCTTTCATAATTGTCTTTGATAATTATTTTGCACAGTAAGCTTATGCAGTCCTAGATTCAGTAAAAAACATATTGGCATTGTACTGAATCACACAAAGTCTATGAAATGTGCCTTACCTTTTTCTCTGAAGCAGACTGTGGCTTTGGGCTATGACTCTTGGTGTACTCTTGTTTACATTCTGTCTTTAGCTCCCTCTTCCAATCTGTATGCCGTTGGCTTTTGGGTGTAGAGCCATCAAGATGGCTATGGCGAGGAAGTGTGGGTAGCAGTGGCGATGACTTTGCCTCACCTGGACATACTGGTGACATAACTGGTGCACTGACTGGACGATTAGATTTGTTGTCTGGTGTAGTGGCAATAGCTGGGAAAAAGGAGATACACACATTATTCTTTGTAACATCACAAACAAAAAGTGTTCTACATTTCAATATTCTTTTTTTATTTAGTACCAAATTAAAACAAAAACCTCCAAGTAAACAGTTTATATCCACGTAAATAGAATCCTATTTATTACGATACAATCATATTGTCTCATTCTGATTCATTAAAATACTGTCCAATTTTCCTCAAAACATAATACAATATAACCAAAGTCTCTTATATTGTTTGTATAATTATAATAAATTTAAAGTTGGTTAGAAGGCTGAGCTGACCATAAACTGCTTTAATATGGGCAGTAATAAAGTGTATGCGGGACAATAAAGCTGTTTCTATTCTATTCTGTCAAGGCACATATAATAGCATGTGAAGTTGTAAAAGGACTCCTGGTAACACACTAACTACATTGCCAGTGTTTTACACATGTACAGCTCTTTACCTCCGTCCAGACTGCGTGAGTTCCTCTTGCTGGAAGAGCGCTGGAACATGGGAGCTGGTCTGTCAATCAGAGAGCTGGCCTGCTTGGTCTGAACCTGAGTCCGTCCACTGTAACGAAATTTGGAGCCTAGTGCCAGGAACTTTCTCGGGGTGGTGGCCATCTCAGTGGAAGTTAACCTGTCCACATGAAAGGATATTATTTAACAGTAAAATTTAAGCACAGAAAACTGTTAAAGCAAAGCTTTGGAAAATATTTTGAAAAAATACCATACACTACCTAAAGAAGGTATGATGCTCAACACATACTTTCCACAGCTTCTTGGCGGCCTTGTAATTGGGAAGTTTGAAACCAATTGCACTCTCATACTGTTCTGTCTGTTGAATACAAAACATAATTTTAAAAGTTAAATGCTGATTTTTTTTCTTGATTTCTAGGGATGGGAATAAAGAACTGGTTCTTGTAGAGAACTGGTTTTCAGTAGTTCAATTCTTCTTGATAAGAGTCATTGACAGTGGAATTGCTATCTAACTTGAACAAACTTGATACATTTTTTATCAATTCCCATTCCTACTAATTTCAGTATTATCCATCCATCCATCCATTTTCTTGACACCCTTAACGGGGTCGGGAGGGTTGCTGGTGCCTATCTCCAGCTAAAGTTCCGGGCGAGAGGCAGGGTACACTCTGGACAGGTCGCCAGTCTGTCGCAGGGCAACACAGAGACACACAGGACAAACAACCATGCACAC
>CAEGAF010122222.1:0-11533 GCA_903067075.1 Micropoecilia bifurca | reverse complement strand
CACACACACACACACACACACACACACACACACACACACACACACACACACACACACACACACACACACACACACACTCTGTGGTATTCCCAGAGTGATCAGCACTGCAGTTATTATTAATGAGATAGAATCAGGTCATTAATATTTAATCAGTGTCACTGGGGCCACTGTCATGATGGTATGTGTGATCTGATTGTATGCGAGTCCCACATATAGAAGAGGGGCCATAAGACAATTTGCCTTAGGCAGCGTAGCCATAGCTACTACATAATAATAAAATAGACAGCGATGGAGACACATTACTGCCTGAAACGGTGAAGGATGAGACGGGGCTGGAGAGGAAAAGGTTTCAGATCCTGGAGCCTGTCCTTAAATTCCTATCCTGTCCTCTCCTCTCTTCCCTATCAGTTGTTTCTGTTCTGTGGAGGATGAAGAGGCTCAAATTGGAAACAGCAGATATCTCATTACATAGCATTGGATAGGATAGGCTCGGAGCTTCCTGTGTAGGTGTGTGTGTGTTTGTGCGTGTGTGTGTGTGTGAACTGTACTAAATGAACACTGTTGGGAATTGTGACTCTTTACTTTGTGTAGTCTTCTATCTTTGGAAATAGCACACGTGTATGCACATGCACAAAAAGGTATACTCTGTTTTCAACAAATTCTTGCTTTTAAGGGTGACATAGACATAAAAACAGGTCTAAAACTGGACCTAAAAAATGATCGCCCTTTCGATCCTTCCCCCTGCTCCTCCTCCTCCTCCCAACAGTCCTTTTGATTTGAGTAAGTGGGTATTACTTGGTCTGCGGAGCAAGGAGAGTGAGACAGGTCTCACTGCCAGTTCCCTGATTAGAAGAGCACAGAAAACATCCGTTCATAATCAACTCTCCGCTTATTAAATCAAGCATGATGTGAACCTATGTGTGTGTGCCAGTAGCTTTCCTCAGATTCGTTGGGTGATTAAAAATGTACCAACAGAGAGCGATTAATTTTATGCTGTTTATCCTTATGTTTTGATTGCTTTATAAACAAGTTAATAATTTGTCGATTTGCTCAGTCCTTCTCCGTGACTACCCCGCTTCTTTCATTCACTCCGTTTGCCATGTGGGTTGGCGAAACTTTCCAACTGATACAGTCACAACAATTACTCGACACGCTACTACAGCTCCAAGACGGCATGAATTTAAACATCGATGCAGCAGAGAACTGAAACACTGAAACTGCGTTTTTTGTTTTTTTTTTACAGATGTGCTGTAGTGAAATGTGAAAATTCAATAACCCTGTGTGTGTGTGCTGTAATCCAAACATCGATTTTCTGCGTCTTGCCAGTCGCTTTAGCTGTGACTGCGTGCTAGGGAGAGTCTGGAGAGAGAGCATGTTTCCAACAACTTTTTTCCAACAATAAATAAAAGACATTGTTAAGCCGTAAGGCTCAAAGGGAGGTAAAGGAGCAGATGATGTAGTAGTGACTTTTCAGTGAGGCAAAAAGCCTACTCAAAATGCTTTGTAATGTAAGCCTTTAGCATTATTTTAGCTTGGGACTTGGCAGATGGGGAGCTCAGAGTGGAGCCGCTTCTCCTCAGCATCAAAAGGAGTCAGATGAGGGATCTGATAGGGATGCCCTCTAGTTGCTGGGTTATTTTTTTAGTTTTTTTTTTAGAGGTTTTCCAAGCACATATACCACTGGGAGCAGAACCTGTTGCAGCCCCAGAATCCTCTGAAGAGACTGTACTCCTTCTGGATGGATAACTCCTTAGGATCCCAAAAAATTAGGCCAGAGACGGTTTGCTGGGGAGAGGGACGACTTGTGTTTGCCCATAGAACCCGTTTCCCCCTGTGACTCAATCTCAGATAAGTGGAGAACAATGGATGGATCGATATACTAAGTACATAAAAAGAGTTTGCTTGACGTCTCAGTGGTAGGAGGTAGTAAAAACTAAACTTGTTCTGTTGTTTGAGTTTTTTTTAATTCTCATCACTTCACTGAAAAATATCAGTGAAGTGAAACAGAAGCTTGCTTCATTTCTATTAAGATTCAACTAGTTTTAATTTTTCAATCTGTTCCAAGCTTTTAGATTTCAAATAAAAGACAGTGAGTAATTGAGTAATTAATACATTGCTTACTTTGGTGGCACATTATAACAGAGATCCAGAAATAAATAATCAAGTTTAACCATCTTTGTGTTAGCCAGTTGGATGTGACGGACTCTATTGCATTGTACAAGGCTTTATGAATTACGTAGTTCAGGTTAATAAAATTTAGAATTATGTTTTATTTATAGATAAACTAAAAATGGTTTCCAGAACTGTCTGGTTTATGTCTGTTTTTTATAAATGATAATTAAGTCAGACTGAATTAAATTATCTAAGTCCAGTTGGTCCAACAAATAAACAGACTATATTTAGAGGTCAATCTGTTAAGATTAGGGGTTACAGAAAGGGCACATGGGCATGAATAATATGCTCTGCATATTGAATTAATGAAGCCACATGTTCATTCACTTTTTATTAATATTAATTAGATGCTAAGGGAGACGAGTAACTCGTGGATAAGTTTAAAAAACTTGGTCTCGCTCCCAGTGAGAGCCATGGTGGTCGCTCCCTTATTGGCCATCTGCCTGTGTGTACAGTGATTTGATTACCTTGGAGCTTCATTAGGATAGAAAGACAGGGGAGACCACGCCGGTAGCTCCCCTATCTTCCCTGTTTGAGTGTAGAGTTACGCTTCTGCGGAGGAAGCCGCATTGATTAGCCATATGCCTGCAAGGCTGGAGAAGTTGCAGCTTCACTGTGTGCCATCACAGCCACCTCTTGGGAGCTCAGGACTGGAGATATGGTGGGTATTAGGTAGAGGCTGCTCCCCCTCCAACTGCATCTTCGTATTAAGACCTTAACCGTGTTTGTTTCTAGCAAGGCTTTAATAACAACCTGGAGCTCAATACAGTCAAAAAAAATGTCTTGGCCGAGATCGTCCAGTAAAGTGGGAAATTGTGTGTAAAGCAACAGATTCTGTGGAGAAGGATCAATTGGCGGGTCCATGATAAAAAAAAAAAATAGTGCGTCTCTGGTGTTTGCCAGGTGCCCAAGGATGTAGCTGTTTCTGTGAATTATGACAGCCTATTTTGAAGTTGCTTCGCCGTTTGAATTTGAACTTGTTTTTATCTTGTTTTTCTTCCATCCTGCCACTTTTTTCTTTCCTGCGTAGATTCCGCTTCAGTGGCCATGTGTTCGTTTGACAGACATGCACAGGGATTTGTCCTGCGAACCTAGTCAGAGGTGTGATCTTTACATGAAAATATACCTCAGCCCTGTCAGCATTAGCTTCTGCTCAAAAGCACTAAATGATTTTGCTTTTCATTATGTTTGATCAGCATCTCCACTTGTTCTGCTTTCGCAGAAGAGCTTGGCTCTATAAGAATGATGAATGGGTCTTTTAATTGTCTCTAATTTTTATCTGCACTGAAAGACTTTATGAAACACCACCAATGTTGTAACACTGATACACTGCAGCAGCTTCTTATTAATTCTCTTTCTTCTTCTGGCTGCAGCACCTCCACTACTGAAAAAATAATATGTGTGTTTGCATCAAGCCTGTTTTAGGTGAAAAGATGTATTTTTATACAATTGTTTCTTTCCAGGTCTTTAGCGTGTCTGCAGAGCTTCACGTGTTAATATTTAAAAACAAACCTAACAGATTTTTTTTCTGATTCACTCTCTGTTTAGGTAGCTTGCTTACAGATGATGCAAAGGCTTTTTTTTTCTTTTCTTACGGCTTGGCAAATGTGTTTATTGTAATCATTTGTAATGAGATGATATTGGATGATAAATCCTCATTCAGCTTCTCTGTGGCAGGCGTGTGGGTTCAGCTCCACCAAAGGAAACATTTGCATACATATTGTCTCACACCTTTAGATAGACTTTCTCTTTACTTCCTTTACGACTTCTCCATAATTTTAAGATATATTTAAGGAAAAATACAGCGCACATATATTGCTGTTTAATGCAGAGAGGAAGTTAAAAAAAAGATGTTTATGGTTTCCTTCTTGTTCAATTTCCGTCCATTTCAAAATTTGCTCATGTAAGGTAATAAAACAACTTATTTTAAGATTTGTTTCATTTTACAGCAAGTTCTACAGTAGTTTGGACTTGTCCTAGACCAGAGGCAATTTGTAGATGAGGGGGAAAGAAACACCCTGTTGCAAAATTATGCTTTAGGAATGAAAAAGTAAACGCCATCTCACAGATTTCCTCAATTTTTCTCAAATGTTTCAGATTAAAGAGAACCTTGGTAAATACAAAATGTAATTTTCAAATGATAATTATTGTAATAAATAGAGAGAATCTTGGATCTATGTGAATATATTATTGCCATCATTGCTAATTCATTAACTGTGATTTACCTTTTTTTCCAATATTATTGAAGCACTGAGGACTTTGTGAATCTTTATCAAATTCTTAAATGGGATTTACTTCACAGTCCTCTAAATGATGTGGTTGTTGCTGTTGTTTCTGGACATTTTTCTGCCACATTTTTTCCTTCCACTAAACTTTTGTTATGGTTGGATGCAGCCATCAGTGAACAGGCTGCTTCCTCAGCATTGACCTTTTTTTTCTTACTCTGCTTGTGGAGGGTGTCAAGTGATGGCACACAGGGAGGAAGACTCATTGTTGTGTAGGCCATACCATAACATTTCTTTATCGGTTTTGTAAATGAAATACAGTAATATTCACATTTTCTGAGAAACAAGAATTTGGCCTTTTGATTAGCTGTAAGCCACAATCATAAAATGTACTGAAATAGTTTTGAAACATATTACTATGCATGAAATGAATATACTTAACGTATTATCATTTTTTAACCAAGTATTAAAATACATTTATTTTTCAATTATATATTAACCTAAATCACAAAAATAAAAATGGATAATAGAAGCCCTATTGACACGTCATGAAACATCAACTTTGACATTGCATCTTAGTGTGGATTAGCTTTAGCGTCTTCCCTAAATATGTTAATTTGTCAGCAGTTTGTTTTAGAAAGGCGCTAAAACCAGATGGTTTCACAAGATTATAGGGGTGCAAATGAAGAAAGTAAATTTAAACATTTTAGCAACTTAGTACAAAGCATTTAAGCTCTCTGTGCTAATAATATTCACTTTGTCAAATGTAGCTTAGCATAGCATTGACATTTTATACATAAAAAGTTACAGTGTCTCATTAAGACACTCCAATAAAGAGTTTCAGCAGTCGTCTGCCAGAAGTAACTTTTCTAAAAACTTTGTTGAAAAGTGGAAATGAGTTCAATTTTAATTTATTTTAATTTAATTTGCTTGAGAGACTACCGTACTTATTATATGGGTTTTTTTATTGCTTTGAACCCAATCAGAATTAACACTGCCTAAATATTTATTTGTAACAAGTCGTATCATCCATCCATCCATCCATCCATCCATCCATCCACCCTTGTCCCTAGCGAGGTCAGGACAGCTGCTGGTCTCCAGCGAACGTTTGGGCAAGAGGCGGAGTCACCCTGGACAGGTCGCCAGTCTGTCGCAGAAGTCGTATTATCGTTCACCATTATTTGTTGTTATTTATCGTTACTCTTCATGTATCAGTATCATTACGTTTTTCTAACACCGTGCAGCCCCTGGGCCAAATCTGTTTGTAAGAATTTGAGATTACCTCTGTTTGTAGGACAAGCATTTAAAGTTGAACATCGTCAAACCTCAGCATGAAATCCCAAAAGTGGTTAATTATTTCCTCAGGTCCAGACAGATTCAAACACATCCTCTTTGCAGTCATTGGCTCATCGAAGCCCAGTTTCAAACTCAGATGCCCTATAATCTTTTCCCGTCTCTCACATCCTTCTGTCTCCTTCATGTTTACTTTGCTCTGCTTTTGTCTCTCCTCTGCCTCTTCAGCTCCAGTCATTCTCCCTGGCAACAGCCTCCACCACTCCCTCCATTCTCACACTGCTCAGGGTGACAGATGTTTGGTTGGCTGGCCTGTCATAATAACTGTGGAGCTGTGTGTCTTGGGTGGTGGCTTTTCTTTGAGCACTTCCTTGCCAGCACAGGACAAGAGTCCGGAGTTACAGCTGAAGGAGAGAAAGACCAGGATAGGAGAGAGGAGCAAGGAGAACAAACCTAACCAGTGTTTTTAGTTGATTCCATTTTTTTTCTACATAAAATCTCACAACATACTTTTTTTTGTCTATGTGTAAAATCAATGAGCATTCACCTCATGCAAACAGAAGCATAATGACTACTCGCTTGCAAAATTATACAAGAAACGCAGTAAAAATGTTTTCAAACTAAGATTGAAACGGATTTACAGATTCCTCTCATCATGCTGTTTAATATCACTAAAGGATTAAAGAAATCTGGAGCACCTTTAGCATTTGAAGGCCAAGAGTGAAAGGCCTAAGCTGGACATCTGCGATCTCTGATCCCTCTGAAGGCTTTGCATCAAGAACTGTAATTCATCAGGAGGTGATATGAGCACGTGGACGTAGGATTACTTTGGAAAAGCTTCTCCTGTCAGATAATACAATTGAAATACATCAAATATTCTGGAAATACATATAGTGTCTATATTTCCTCTCTCCAAAAGGAGTGTGTCAACTTCATGGGGTCAGGGTATTTTTAGATGGACCATCAGAAATTAAACTGGTCCACTGTTATCGGTGTTTTATTTCCCCACTTTTTATGGTTTGAAAAAAATCAACACATCATCCTTTTGATAGGAGATCATGAGAAACGAGTCCAAAACCCTTGCATTTATATCGGTACCATTGGCAATAACCATTTATGTTTAAGTACTAACACAGTATGATAGAATAAAAAGTTGAGAAGAGCTACATATTTTGTTTGTTACCGCAACATTTTTGAAGCACCAACATTCATTTTATAACAAAAGGACTTAATAAAGGCTGAAAAATAGAAAATGCAAATAGAAGAATTTCCCACTTGTGAATTAAGTATTTAATTTTGTCTTATGGCACCGTTTCCTTTATGTCACAGAAGAGACAGGAAGTAAGGGGGACGGGGGGCAATGTTGAGCTGTTGAAATCACACAGCATCACACAAGATGCTGCTGGTTAAAGGGCAGATTGTCTTGGTAGGTTTTCAGATTTTTACCTCTGCGCTTCCATGACTTTCTTGTTTCTGGTCTGTTTAGAGATCTGATCATGGTTCTTTGAAAACATCTTAACTTATTCTGAGGATTTTAAGTCATTGGGTCTGATGTTGCCAGTTGAACAGATGATGGCAGAAGAGTTTCTGCTCTCCAAAATAAACTTACTGCAGCGTCTTGCTCCACACTCTGAAGGACATGTAGGTTTCTCCATGATCTACATATGATCTATGCCCTTTTGTAGGCAGCTTCACTGTTGTGTCTCCATTACAGTCTTTTTGTCCAGGTGAATACTGAGGCATTTGTACTCCTCCACCACTTCTACTTCTTTTCTCATACTGAAAAATTATGTTTGACCATTTATATTTTCTATGAAAGTTTTAACCATTTGTTTTGCTCACATTCAACATAAGATGATTGTCGCCACTTTGTGACACAAAGTTTTCCACCAGCTCTCTGTTCTCAGCTTCTTGTCCATCCCTGATGCGTCCAGCGACTGCAGAATCATCTGTCTTTGCCTGGCTTGTTAGTTTAAGAGAAGGAACATATTTTGATTCAGCAGTCACTTTATACATATTATATTTTCTCATAACAGACTGAGCTGTGAGATGTTAAAATCTTGCTGTATTATAAATATATTTAGACCACTATTTTAAACTTAAGCCTGGTATGCTGGGTTCTTTCGTCTTTGTGATTTTGTTAGGTCTTAGTGTTCTTTAACGAAACTCTAAGGCTCTTAGAAAACAGCTACATCTACACAGTCAATAAAATATACACAACTATCCACCTTAAGGGTATCAGAGCAATAAAGGATAAATACAAATTTCTGCTCCGCGTTCATGATTTCTATTTCTCTTTCTCATCACAACTGTGTTCTAGCCCCTAAAATCCTAATGAAACATAATAAACAACTGTGGAAACATAGACAGGTTTTACAGACGCCTCTCTGTACGATGTCATAAATATGAGTTTCTCGAAGCAGTGCTGACAAATGAAAGTGGGAATTTCCATAGAAGAACATGTAAACATTGTACATTTATTGATTTGCTGAAAAAAGCCAAGCTTTGAACATGTCCCACAACTGTAAGTCTTTCAACTCCGGTTTCCTCCCACAGTCCAAAAACATAACTGTCAGGTTAATTGGCCTCTCCAAATTGTCCCTAGGTGTGAGTGTGTGTGTGCATGGTTGTTTGTCCTGTGTGTCTCTGTGTTGCCCTGCATGCAACAGACTGGCAACCTGTCCAGGGTGACCCAGCCTCTCGCCTAAAACGTTAGCCGGAGATGGGCACCAGCAACCCTCGTGACCCCTCTAAGGGACAAGGGTGTTAGAAAATGGATGGATGGATAGTAAGTCTTTCAATATACAACTTGCCATTTCTGCACTGCTTAGTTTATATCCACACTTCAGTATCATAAACTAGATCTAAATTGGGTGTAAATAAGAACGTCTTACGATTTTGTGGGACTTTGTTTTTCATTTTGCTTTTTTTTATTACGAGAAAAATTACAAATAAACTGAAAAGAAGAAGAGCTTTGTTCAGTATCTGCAGATTCGTGCAGAAGATGTGCGTTTTCATGTGTCAAGAGGAATTTTCTTAAATCCTTTGGGGGTGGAGGGGTGAATCTGCATTGCCTTTTGTCTCAGAATCACTGTGCTAAATAAACTGAGCAATGCTTGTTAGAATATAAAAAAAACTTACAAATGTTTTAGGATAGGCTTTCACTACAGAAATTATTTTCCACAATGAAGAGACATTTAAAAGTGTGTAGAAAAGGGTGGATGATTCATATTAGGGGGTGAAGTGACGGGAGAGGTTGCACCGTTGGGAAGAGAGGTGGCGAGGGGGCCACAAACCCTTCAAGCCAGCGGGAGGCTGTCTCTGCAGAGATTTATTGCTACTCTGAAAGCTGAACCTTGTGCCTCACTGTCAGCCTCCCTCATCTTAAGACACACACAGCTTCCCAGTAAAATTCATCTTTTGTGGCTCATATGCTACCAAAGCAAGTCTGCAGGAATCGCGGCTACAGATTCTTTTTCTTCAAATGCTGTGATCTACATACTAGTAATCTTTGAAGTTTATTTGTTCTCCCCTGTTGTGAGTAGAGATTTTTTTTTTGGCTTCTGCTGATTTCATAAGAGACCTTTATAAATGTCTTGAGACAGACAAGGGGGAGGACAGGCGGATGGGTCAGTTTCAGTGTACCAGACCTGCAATAAGCCTTATATCAGCCTGGCTTTACTGTCTTATTGAACACTGAGGTTATCAGTTTGCACTGAGTACCGAAGATCCAAGCACAGAGCAAACTGGAAGACTTGGAGGGCCCGACTGATGCTTTTGCAGAAATATTCCCTCTTCTGTGAATTCATGTGATTGGCTTACTGCATTTAGCGATATCTTTAGGGTGCTTAAATAGGTGGTTCTTGTTTACCATAAGATATATCTTCACTCACTTCTAACTCTATGTTAATGTGCGGATTGTTTGCGTTCTCTGAGTATTAAAGCACAAAAGCTGTTATTTAATTTTGCGACTTCGCTTCATGAATGTGTAGGGGAACTGCACACATCACGGACTGAGTGAAGGTGGGACTTTTCGTAGTTAATGAAACTGAGGTGTAGCAGGTCAGACACAGAGAGATGATGTTCACCACATCGTCTTTACAGCAGTCAACAACCCTGTGTGCTTCTGACAGACAGTTACGTAAGGAAGACGTGGCGAAAGGTTGCCATGTCTTCAGAATCAGGAGAAAATCCGCACAAATGTGCGAAACAGCGGTGCAGACAGGCAGTCCGTCCACCTGCTGATCCCAGAAGTTCCTTCTTATTGTTCGTCCTTTATTTTTTGATATTAAAGTGCTGGTCATATTGATCGGCACAAATGGTAATGTTGTTTTAAAAGGTATCCAGAACAAAAACTTGAATGCAGCATCATCTTGTTCAGAACTTTAATTGAAACACAAAATAATTATTTGTTGTTGTTGTTGTTGTGGTGGTGGTCTACTACTCAAGTGTTTGGGACGATTATTTAGGATTTGAGCAGTCAGAAGAAGAGATGGGTGTGTGTATTATTGAAAACAAACATCAGTGGCCTTATTTTCTGAATTCTGTATAGATAAGTGAACAGCCTTATGAAATATGACAGGTTTTACCTCCTGATCACATCCAAGGTTCTTCCTGCTGATAAATATTAGAAAATTACTTTAAATTATTGGCTGTCAAAATGGGTACAAAACATCCTCCTGACAGAAGCGAATCGTCTCAGTCAGAATGAAACCTCCTGAGGCAAAACAGCTCAATTTATACCCAAAAAAGTCTGGTAGGAAGCAACCAAACCTGCAGAGGTACAAGATGGGAAAACGATCAGCACCTGATGATCACGCCATACTTTATTGTTTTTCAGCTTTAGGGACAGGGGCTTTGTGATTCATTATTAAAGTGCTTGTAGTGCAGAAATACAACATATTTTTTTAATGGCCATTAGGATTGACAAGTTCCTGTCTTTATTTGTCCACCAAAAATACTTTTAAATTTCAATTGCTTAAAAATGTACCTTAAACAAGAATATCAGCCTTGGTTATGGGGGAATAGATCATCATTCCATCTAGTGGCCGGAAAAAATGAGCCTCTTTGCCAGGTCTTGTTTACACCCAAGAGAAACAAAGTCAGTGTTAGGTGTACTACTGATTGTGCCACTATTTAATATTCGCTCTTTAAATGTACTTAACTTTAAAGGATGCATTTTATTGCAAAATGTTTCCATCCTCACCTAAATTAAAGCACAAAAGGAATCCTTACCAGGGTGTGAATAAATGCAGCTGGGATTGTTTTTTTGTTTTTTTTTGTTCTTATTGTTTTTTTTGTTTTTTATATAGAAATGTTTTAATAGCAATCCTAAATAATTAACAACCATGTGATTATAAGTGGCTGTGGTTCAATGTGATCTACAGTCAGAAAGTGAACCCCAGGCTGGAGCATTTAGAGCCTGTCTCCTGGTAGCTGAGAAATAATGAGCGTTCATTATGGAGACATTGTTTTGGACAGCGTGACATGTTGCTACCGGCCCAAATGCAGCAGCCGCAGCATTAACAATCCATCGTCCAAGCTTCTTATCACCTTGACAACCCATAAAACTGTCAATGAGGAGACAAAATGTTCTGGTATGTGACCAAAAGGTGTGTGCAAGTGTGTGCGTCTTCACCTAAAATACAGCCTTGAGCTCAGGCAGTGAGTAATGAGCTCAAAGTCTACTCCACTCCTATAACAAAGCAATACAATTAAAAAAGAAATACACAAAATATAGAAATAATAAATCAAAAAAAAAAAAAAAAATAAACAAAGCTAAAATAAGTAATTAAGACAACAACCCAACAGATACATAAAAACCAAAATACAAATCGCATCAT
>CAEGAF010122216.1:0-21136 GCA_903067075.1 Micropoecilia bifurca | reverse complement strand
ATATTATTATTATAATGATAATAATAAGAATTATTATTATCATTATTAATATTAATAATAATAATTATTAATATTAATAATATTAATTATAATAATTATTATTATATATTATTGTTAATAATAATAACAGGGAAATAACTGGTTATTATTATATTAATTATAATATTATTGTTATTATATTAATATATAATTATTGATATTATAATAATTATAATAATAATAATTATTATTATTATTATTATTATCACCGTATATTTATTATTATAATTTTAACACATTGGAATGCTCGTTTTATTTGATTAGCTTATGTCAACCTTTTGACTGTTTATGCTGAAAGAGATTTTAAATTGTTTGCTTTTATTATTTGTGATGTTTGTTTCTGTTGTGTGAATTTTTATAGGGTCTTACAGGTGTATCCATTTTCTGCTGAAATTTTACGAATTTCCCCACTGAAAAATATGTCTGTTTATATTCGTTTTTATTTTGTGGCTCCTTCGGCTGTCCAATGCTTTTATTCTGACAATCTCTCGGCCCGGATGTGTTTGGTCCGGCGGAAGTAGGTTGCTTATGTCCAGTGGGAGGAGGTTTGTGTTCAACTTACAGAAGGTATTTGCCTGAATCTTGTCAACAAACTCATAGTGTCTGTTAGTGGTGTTTGTTCAATGGACAGTTTTTGACAGAAGTATTTTTATGACAAGCAAACCGATGAGATTTCTTTGGTTCTTGTACTTAATCATGAAATCTTCGCGGATATTTACGAAGGTCTACATGAAGTAGACGTTTTGTTTAGCTAGCAACGTAGCGGCAATGCGCTAACACCAGCTGATAAATTAACGACATGGCTCTTAGAGGCCCGATTTAATCGGGACTCAAAAGGAGTCTGTGAAGCTAACAGTGCTGTAACCTTTAGATAAGTGCTTTTGTTGTGGCAAACAGAGGGTTGTCGTTGCTGGAGTGCTAACAATAGCTGCTCACAGCTAGTGTCTTCGGCTTACTGGAGTTCGGGATAGGAGCTAAACGCTCCTCTCTTCAACACTGTGGTGAGCAAAGTCTAACCTGATCCTTATCTGATGTGCCTGTGTGTTTATCGAGAGACGCATTTCGTATTCTTCATGTTTATCATGGATAACGTTTTCTGTTGCGATTCTACAAACGTCAAACGACAGTTTGATCACAACAACAAACAGACGTAGATGCCGTCTTGAGCTCTGACCCCAGAAACTTGATTCCTGCTTCGTGGTGAGGCAATGGCTGCTGTCAACATCACCAGGGAGATCCTGCACAGGCAGATCAGGGTAAGCGCACCAAACCCGAAACACTTAAACGTTTCTTTATATAGAGCATCTGAAATAAACTTTATTGTTGTTTCTTGTATGTTAATGAGATGTTGCTTTGTGTTTTTAGGACAGGAGAGCGCCGAGCTTCCAAAGGTCTTTTCATGTGACTGACCCCTTCATTAAGAGACTTGGACTGGAAACCGAGCTCCAGGTCTTTAACATCAAGCACTTGCTATAGCTTGTTTTGTTCTTTTAGCTGAATCTGAGAAGGGAAGCATGGTTGAAAATTACAGCTGCATAATGTTAAAAAAAAAATCATAAGTTGGTGGTATTATTTTTAAACATTTCAGTGATGATATTGATTATAATAAATCCACCTTTCAATTGTGATTACAGTACATCCAGCTTACCTTTAGATTTTGAATCCTAGGTGTTAACATCTGTGTCATTATCTAATATTGCAGACCATTTGCAATCGGTATTAAGACTGAGTTACTTGAAGTCAGGGATGCTGCTGGTAGGTATAAAAGAAAGCCATGAAATTTGCAGCTCAGTTTACTGAGTTTGTTTCTTATTCAACCAGTGACATACATTTTACTGCACAACTTCTGTTAGTGAAAATGTTTTTTTAGTGTTGAAAGGCATACACACATATGTTAGGTCTTGCATATCGAAAGTACTACGCCGGCTGTGTGTTGCCGTCTCCCACATCCTGAGATTTCATATTCTAGAGATGAGCTTGGAAACATGGATTCATCACCACTTCATTTTTTTTCTGATGTTGTGCATTTTGTGGAGAAAATAGCAGTCAGGAAATACTCCACTCTCACCAGTCTTTGACATTATTCACCGATGAGGTTACATTTACATCATATTGTTCACAACCTAACGTATCTTATTGTATATTTTCACAATCATTGTCACCTTCCTCTACAGGGCCACACTGGCTGTGTGAACTGCTTGGAATGGAACGAAAAAGGAGAGTAAGTCTTCAAGGCTTGAAAATGTATCAGTATCTTGTTGTTTTTTCTTTTTCTCACTGTCCCCTGCCTGCATTTAGGTGACAATTTTAGTCTCTAATCTACATTTGGAGAAATGTTACTTTATTCACTGACTGATGCATTAGGCTTGTATGTGCCTGCTTTTAAAATTCATCTTCGTACGAAGCCCAGTGATGCTTGTTCAGCGCTAAAACTGTGAAGCAAAAAAGACTTCACTGTTGTGTCAGTGAAGCAACTTCAGGCAGGCAAGGCAGAAAGGCAACAGTATTTATGCAATTTCTTTTGCTAGAATTTTTTTCAATCATGAATTTTTCAATGAATTCAGCTTAACTGGTGTTTGTTCTTTTATGCTCAGCCTGCTGGCTTCAGGCTCAGACGATCAACATGCCATCATCTGGGACCCATTCAGACACAAGAAGCTTACAACTATGCACACGGGTCATGCTGCAAATATATTTTCTGTCAAGGTAGTGATACGGTGGAATAACGGGAAGAATGGGGCCGCAGATCTAAACTTCGACTTGGATTGTTGTCTTTGTAAAATACTTCATCGTGTCCCGACCTTTAGTCTGCGTGTCCTTCGTGTTTACAGTTCCTGCCTCACACTGGGGACAGGATCTTGGTAACAGGCGCAGCTGACACAAAGGTCCATGTCCATGACCTGACCGTGAAGGAAACCATCCACATGTTCTCTGATCACACCAACAGAGTGAAGCGCATTGCCACAGCACCGATGTGGCCCAACACCTTTTGGAGCGCTGCAGAGGACGGCATCATCAGGTGGGAGCCCAGTTACTGGTTTTAGTTATTTTTAGTCAGAAATTTGGTTTTAGGTTGTAGTTAATCATGCATACATATGTCCTTCAGTCCATGGGTGCATCTGTTGTTTCATTAATTTTTCTCTGTTTACCTATTTACTCATTTCTCCATCTGTCCGTCTATCATTTTTCTTTCTAAAATCTTAAATCGTTTAATACATGTGCAAGAATTTCTAGTAAACATTTGAATTTGTGCTCAAAACTGAGAACTTGGTTCAGATTTGAGTTTGGAAAAAGTACAGAACCTGGACAGGAACGTGTGAAAGAACCTTTTGTTTTTTAGTAATCAACACATGTGAAACAGAAGTGGATCCTCAGATCTATTAAAATGAGCTTAGAGACAAGTTTTCTAGGCATTGATCATGTCCCATACAATGCCCGTGTGACGTAAACGCATCTGGTCCGACGTCGGAGTCAACGGTGTTTGAAAAAGATTAGATTTTCTTTTACCCCCCCAGGCAGTATGATCTGCGGGAGAACAGTAAACACTCCGAGGTTCTGATCGACCTGACGGAGTTCTGCGGTCAGCTGGCTGAAGCCAAGTGTCTCGCAGTCAATCCTCGGGACAACAACTACCTGGCGGTGGGAGCCAACGGGCCTTTTGTTCGTCTCTATGACATCAGAATGATTCACAACTACAGGTAAGTTGCTGCCGATGTTCTCCCAGATGCGAGACTTGTGTAGAACTGAAATAAAAGTTCAGTTTGCTCCTCACTCAGGAAATCTTTGAGCCAGAACACGTCAGCAGCTGTTCACACTTTCTGTGACAGGCAGAAGCCCATCCCTGATGGAGCCGGGCAGTACTATGTAGCAGGTGAGTGCAGGGCCAAATTGTCTCGTATCGAAATATTTGACTTGTCGGTGCGTCTCAATAAATTGGAAAATCATTTAAAAGGTATTTAATATAAATAACGAAATTCAAAAACCAAAGCATGTGTATTCATTACATGTAGAGTGAAACATTTTAAACGTTTATTTTGAGTTGAACACACTGCCTGTAAGTGGAACGTTGTTGCATTGTTGGAACGAGGACATTCTCCTCTGTTCTCCAGGCCACCTGCCAGTGAAACTCAGAGATTACAACAACCGCCTGAGAGTCCTGGTGGCCACCTATGTTACCTTCAGCCCCGACGGCACAGAGCTGCTCGTTAACATGGGTGGGGAACAGGTGACGTCTCCCACAACAAACACACAAATCGCATCCCCGTTCTCCGTTATTCCCTCACTGATTAATTTGTGCCCTTCCTCCAGGTCTATCTTTTTGACTTGACGTTTAAGCAGAGGCCGTATACCTTTGTGCTTCCAAAAATGTGCCAGTCAACAACAGGTAGTGCTTTGTATGCAGAGTAATGCCTCCGAACATCGTGTAAAAAGGAGTTGATCTGTCTAGAACGAGTCTTTGTAATTTCTGCTATTGTCGCCTTAAATTAGACGTCCAGAATGGAAAGACGACAAACGGCGTCTCTAATGGCATCCATTTACCGACCGGCCACATTCACTTTACAGAAAGCAAGACACAGTCCAGGTAGGATTCAGCTCTGTCTGCTTCAATACATGGTAGGCTTTACAGAAGCTTTACCTCTTGCTTTTTTGCCTGGTTGTTCTAGTTTTACAGAGCTTCCTCCTCACTTGGAGAAAATAAAGCAACAGGCCAATAACGCATTCGCCCGCCAGCAGTGGACACAGGCCATCCAGCTGTATAGCTTAGGCATTCACGAGGCCAGGGGCAACGCCATGCTGTACGGGAACCGGGCTGCAGCCTATATGAAGCGCAAATGGTTTGTGTTGCATCATTATTACAAAAAAAAACTACTACTATCTGTATGATTTTAAAGTAGCAATGTAACATTTCTGTTTGTGCATGTATGTGAATTACAGGGATGGAGACCATTACGACGCCCTCAGGGATTGCGTGAAGGCTCTCGCCCTGAACCCGGGACATCTGAAAGCACATTTCAGGCTGGCACGGTGTCTGTTTGAGCTGAAGTATGTGGCCGAGGCCCTGGAGTGTTTGGACGATTTCAAAGGAAAGTTTCCGGAGCAAGCGCACAGCAGTGCCTGTGACGCCTTGGATAAAGACATCAAGGCTGCTCTTTACTCCAAGTCGGATTCAGGTGGGAAGACGGACACCTCTGGTTGGCTGATTTGTAACCTGTAGATATTCTCCATTTTTCTTTCAGACATTTAAGCTGCTGTAGCAATAATCTACACAGCTTTACATTTATAGTAACCTGGAAAATAATGGAACTGGCTGTGCTATACGTAGCTTTAGCATTCTAATTATTTCTTAGGAAATATCTCAAAATATATAATGTTTTTGTCTTCACTTGCAGAAGATAAAAAGGGCAACAGTTCCATTCGTTTCCAGTCGTTCAGTCGGAAAGAGTCCATCCCTGAGGATGAGGTGGTGTTGAGGGAGCGCAGTTTTGACTACAAGCACAGATACTGTGGTCACTGCAACACCACCACGGACATCAAAGAGGCCAACTTCTTCGGGAGGTCGGTGCTCCACAGTCATTTTGCTGTTCTCTCACTAGGGGGCAGTCTACAGCTGTGTGTTTACTGTCCGCTCTGATCTCGCTGTTTGTCTCTCTGCCCAATTTTTAATAATAGGTGTCACCAATACAACAAAATATTAAATATTTATAAAATGTCTGTCCAGCTAAACTAATGGGAGTAAGTTTAGCTGATTTAAGTTTTGATTCAGTCTAGGTCATTTTCATTTTGTCTTCTAAAGCAGTTTGATGGGCACCGGTGTGCCCATCATCTGGTACTGCAGAGAATGGATCAGTAATTAGTTTTTAAATGTATTATTGATGATGGTCACGCCATGAAACATCCATTATTTTGAAAAACCCGGATCCATCCATCTGTTTGTGTAGCTGGGTCATAGAACAAACCTCGCTATAGAGGTTGCTGCTCCCACCACCATGTTGGTCGCACTTCTGTTGCATTTCTGTAACCACCCCCAGAGATTTGGGAACAAGTAGCCGGTTCGCTGGACGACAGCAAATGTTGGAGATCGCTGATGTGAAATGGTTCAGATCAGCGGCTGATTGATTGGGGTTCTGGTTGTGTTTCAGGCTCTGTGCTGTGTGTTTAGGGTCATTATTTTTGCTGGAAGGTGAATCTCAGGCTCAAGCGGCATGCTTGAGACATTTTCTTCCTTTATTGCCCTATTTTAGCTCTGTCTATCTTCCCATTTCTGTTGCTGCAGAAGAAAGACATCCGAACAGATGCTGAACAGTCCTTTTATGGAAGGACTGTTCTGACCTCTGGACACAGAAGTTTGCACAGTTTAGGGCATCTGACTAAATATAAATCTACATAGAGCTTTTCAGATTGTTATTGGCACAAAAAAATGTAAAAATACTTGACATTTCTCTTACTTTGTGTTGACCCGTCTCTTCCAATACTTGATAGTTTTTAAGGTTGTAAGATAATAATGTTTGGATACTTGTGCAAGATGCTGTATGTCTGTTATGTTCTCCTTAATGTAACCTTTCTCAGATGTCTTGTCAACAGTCAGTCATTGTTGTGTGTTTGTAACACGGCCAGCAGGTAGAGACAGTGTGAACAGACTGAATGCCATAACAATTAGCTGAATATTTCAAATGTACTATGACTTTAGAGCAGATGGTTAATTAGTCCTGAGCTTTCAGACATTTAAACATTTAATCGGTGAATCCACAAGCAGCTGCACGTCCTAATGTGTCATGGTACATTATGACTCAGCATTGATGAACCTCGTCCGGTTTGTCGTTGCGTTTTGTTGTTGAGCTGAGTAACCAAACTGATTGTGTCACTTCATTCTGACCCTCACATACCAGAATATCCTGCTCTGTTACCTTTCATAAAATTACTGGAAAAAATTTGCATTCTGCCAAAGTTGTTCAATTGGAAAAGGGACGGCACTGGTTTCCAAGTAAAATCTTGGAATTTTACTTGGAACATTTTTAAGATTGGCAACCTTCCCAAGAAGGCTCAACAAACAAGTCTAAGCGGTTTTATTTCCTCTCTAGCAAGGGGCAGTACATCGTGAGCGGCTCGGATGATGGCTCGTTTTTCATCTGGGAAAAGGAAACCACTAACCTGGTGAGGATCCTTCAGGGAGATGAGTCAATAGTCAACTGCCTGCAGCCGCACCCAGGCTACTGCTTCCTGGCCACTAGCGGTATTGACCCTGTGGTTCGATTATGGAACCCCAGACCAGAGGTAAACGAACTATTTATTTATCTTTTGAACACTGTTGATAAGTGAGCTGGAAATGTGTAGAATTGGTTAAGAATAAGATTTATTTATCTTCCAGATTCCAGTGTTCTTTGCAAAGTTAAAGTTTATTGGTTTTTAAGAAGGCAAACTTACATTATTATTCCATTATCAATATGTCACTTGAAAACGACCACAAAGCAACAACGTTGTCGTCCGGCTTATGTTTTATCATGACGGCCCCGTTTTCTTTTCCGGCAGACCGACGGTGACAACGGGCGCGTGGTGGAGGACATGGAGGGAGCAGCTCAGGCCAATCAGCGGCGAATGAATGCCGATCCGTTAGAGGTAATGCTTCTGAACATGGGTTACCGCATCACAGGCCTGCGTGGCGTCGGCCCCGACGGTTCAGACGACGAGGACAGCTCGGAGGGGCCGGTGCAGTGCAGGACGAGCTAAACAGACCGCCGTCCGTTCTGTAGAACGGCTTCAGGAAGCAGACGACTCTCCCAGATTCCGTTTTCAACACCCGAACCCCGCTTCCGGCTGCCGCGTCGCCTATCTGCACTATGCACCGCCTTCCCTTCGTCCCACACCGAGACCGGTGGCACATTTTGGGAGAGGAATTGACGAAAAGGCAGCAGCTCCCTTCTCATGCTTTCTAAGTACCAGCGGCGCCCGCTCCGCTGTGACGGCGGGCGGGGACGGCTTTCGAGGAGAGCGCCTTCCACGTCACTCCCCAGTTTCTCACAAGGAAGGAGGTGTGCAGCACTTATAGCTTCTCAGGTTTTTGTCGGGAGAGTCTCGCAACATAAGGACGAAGCGGCGTGGATTCCATTGACCTATTTTCAGGTCACAGAATAGATCTGCTGTCTTCTCCGCGGATGGAGCGAAGCGTACCGGCGTCTCGCTCCAGACGGAAGAGCAGCACGCACACACACACACCAGTCGCTGATGCTACGTTGGACTCGGACAGAGTTTGTGTTACAGGAAGTCATGGAACGAAGAGTAGCTCCTCACTTTGTGACGATTGTTGCTGAGATAAAATGTATTTATAGTTTGAACTGTCAGGAAAAACAAGAGTTTTCTTCTGCCAAAGTTTACCATCTGTGTTTTAAACAGCCAAGGATTAATGTTTAGGTTCTCTCTGTTTTATTCTGACCTAATTTGGTTCATTTTAAGTTTAGAGCTTAGAAAAAATGTGTATAAAATGAGTTAGATTGTTGACAAGGGAGTATTTGTAACACAAATAACTTTCTAACGTTTTTTTTTTCCTATTTCACTCTATTTGCATATAAGATGAAATTTCAAACTTTTTTTAGGAATAAGCAGAAGATTTGTGTTATAACATGGCTCAAATAGTCGTGACCACGGAGTTCCTGGCTGCATGGCTTTCCCGTTCGTCCATTGCTGCCGTCAGGTTTTCAGCTTGCATGAGGCTTCTCACGACAAAGCGGTGACGTTGATAAAAAAAAAAAAATGCACAGCTACACCTCATCAGGAGTACAGCTCACTGAATTTCCTTTGACCCCAATTAAAATAACATGGCTTCCATGTGTTTTACTTTCATTTGCGTTTCTCAGTTTTTATTTTTCCTTTCTTCCAGGGGATCCTGTAATGAGCTTTGATAAAATTAAATTAAAATAAGATTATTGACTTCTTTGTCTTTTACATTTTTTGTTCCATTATTCCCACAAACATTTAACATTTGCACAAGTTGAAACAACAGTGCAGACAGAATACTATCTGGGTTAGGAAGATGTAGCCCACTGTCTCAAGCTACTGTATGCTCATTAATCACTGTGTGCTTTTCTCCATGTTTCCGCTGACTATCACACAACAAAATGTCCTAAAAACAGCAGAAACGAGAGATTCCAAAAAATAGCGCTTCTAAAAGAAACATTTGGATAAAACAATTTGAGTTGGAAAAACTTCTTTATTTGCTTTATTTTGGGGTTCTATGTTTTATGTTAAAATAGAGAATGCTTCAGGGGCCTACAGTGCAGTGTCTCTAGTAAAGTAGAATTGGTTTAGGTCTCAACATGCATGCTCAATTAACCACACGCTGACTGATATTGTTCTGTCACTATTCCTATTAATCACACAGATTAAAGCATTTACACTGAACTATGCACATACAGAATGGTAATAATACCTGGTAGTAATACCTTTGGAACTCTTCACAGTTCAACCTTAAAACTGATGGTATTTTACTGAGAGGTTCTGTGATACTTTAGTACAAAGTATACAAGACCCTGTACTCTGCCCAAAAATAAAACAAACTTGTGAAACCTTTACAGGTTTGTTAGTGAACAATAGTAAACAGCATCATGATGGAGCAGACTGGCCAGCGATAGGAATTTAGAAATTTTAGACAATGATATTTAAAAAAATAATAATAATGGGAACTCATACTTTAAAGAATATTTTGGACATTAACACAATTGATGATTACATTTGATTTTGATATTAACTATAAAGTACTTTCAAAGTTCTGAATGTGTAGATTCATGAAGCTGGACGCCCATGAATCTACCAATTTGTGGGAGTCAAATTGAACAGCATGTGAACACTTTTCACATTTTTATTTGCGCGGGGCGGTAAAATCTCATTTTTCTTCCTATTTCACAACTAAGCACAAATTATAGTTCGTAATAAAACACATTGAGTTTTGAGTTTGCAACATAAATGTAGACGAGTTGAAGAAGTGCGAATACCTTTGCAGGTCACTGAGCGCTTAGACGATCAGTTGGAAGTTTTTATGAATTTTCTTACACGATTTTAAATGAAGTTCAAACTGTCCGATTATATGCCACAACAGCCTGCCATACCCTTCCGTTTCCACGCTGCGTTTTTGCGTCAGCGTCGTCGGGGTCTCGCTCTGGGATCTCAGGCTGTGATGGCGGAGGTTGACGACGCCGACATCATGGTGAACTTCCAGGGTGATTTCCTAAAAAGCGGCAGGAAAAGCTGCCGCTACCCGTACTGCATTGTCTGGACGCCTATTCCGATTTTATCGTAAGAAGCTAATAATTCCCAATGCTGCTTTTCTAGCGGTGAACGCTGACTGCTATCTCCCCCCTCCCCTCCCCGCCCGCCTCGACATCCGGTCAAAGCAGATTAGTCCTGGCCGTGTGCTTTTTGCGTTCATTTGCACAGATGCATCAGATGCACAGCGCAGATCGTGCTCTCTCTGTTGAGCCTGAACTGACTCCTTCTTTCACTCCGCCCTGCAGGTGGATGCTCCCCTTCATCGGTCACATGGGCATCTGCACCTCCTCAGGGGTCATACGAGACTTTGCTGGATCTTACTTTGTCTCGGTCAGTTACCCTTCACTTCTGATTCTTTGGATCATGTGACAAAACGTCAGCTGTAATGACAACTAGCATGTAGACTGTAAGATTTCCTTGCATTTCTGTGGTTTAGTTGAAAGTTTTGGCTGTTGGTCCGTATAAAATAATTTAATTCCTCTTTCAGGAGGACAACATGGGGTTTGGTCGACCCACAAAGTAGGCTTGATGACTAAATTCTGGTATTTCTATAGTTTCAAAACGCTGTTATTCAAATCAACACACCAAATGACTTATGTTATAGGTACTGGAGGCTCGACGTGGATAAAGTCTGTGGTAACGGTGCAGCAACGTGGGACCAAGCAGTGCACGATGCATCTGAGGAATACAAATGCAGGCCGGTACGACTGCATACAATATGTTTTATTAATCATAATTCATGCTGCTGCAGAATTATTCACGTCTTTTTTTTTTTGTTTGTTTGTTTTGTTTCCTAACCCTTGTTTGCATTGAAGCACAACCTGTGCATGGATAACTGTCATTCCCACGTTGCCATGGCTTTAAACCTGATGCGGTATGACAACAGCTCATCCTGGAACATGGTGAACCTCTGTGTTCTGTCCTTCATTCATGGGAAGCATGTGAGGTAAACTGTTCACACTCACTTCAGCCTCCGGTCCTAGAACTGTGCTCATGTAACAGTATCACTTTGTTTTTGTCCCTGCATTGAGGGAACTTTTCTCTTGCAACCAAGTGGAGCGCATAAAAAAAAGAAATACTCGTAGACACAATCATGCTATGACATTTTCAAAAACATTAAAGAAAACTATTAAAGTTATTAATACATTTTATATTAAAAACAATCACATTAAAATGAAAAATAAATCTTTTGCTTCTTGATCCAGGCGGTTTGAATTGCAGCTCAGGTTCACCATGAAGTGATTGACAAGGAGAGGGAAGAATTTCTTCTGTCTTTTGTGTGACTGTTTTTGAAAATGTTTCTGTTAGATCAGATGATAAGATGAGATAAAATAAAACTTTACTGTCCACGATGGTGGAAGGTTTTCTTTCTCTCTTCAACCGTAAAGTAAAACACATTCATACAGTCACAGTACCAACAATTAAATACTTTGCATGCTATAGGTAGATGTTATCATTTAGTTTGATTAAGTATTTTTATTCTGATGTTCTTAGTGGCCCTATAATGCATTAAATTGTGTTTTTTGTCTCGTATAGACAGGTTTCCAAAACTAAAATCAAATCTGAGGATGTATTCTATCATTAATTTGTAGAAAATGGTTTTACATTCCCCAAATTGATTTAATTACTGGAGAAAATGTAATCTTTGAAGCATTTTTTTTTCTGATAGTGGACTTCTTTCTAAATTCAATTCAAACCTTCAAGTTGTCACATTACAAAATAAAATCCTCCAACACCTGACCAGGTGGGTGATTATCTCCCTTTAGCAAACTGACAGTAAAAATGTGTAATGACTCCTGCAGTTGTTGCAACAGGATATACAATATGGGACAGAGAACACAGCCCAGAGGAGAGACAGCGGAGGAAAACCCCTCGTTTTGACTTGGAATCATTCACCCAGACGTTCTTGGATCTTTCACCAAGAACATCTAAAACCCTGCCAAGAACAAGTTGGGCACAGGTTAAAATTAGTCAATAATTTAGGAGGCAAACTGTGAGACTAGATTAAATTTAAAGCAGGGAAAAAATATAAAAACAGCCAGTGCGCGTGAAAACCAAGGTGTGTTTAAAATTATCTTAAGAATCATTAAGATTTTATTTTAAACCATTCTATCACGCTTGTTGGAAATTGTAAAATGTCTAATTTACCCATAAATTAGACATTTAAAAAGCTCATTGATTTTATTTATTTTTTTATTTATTTCCTTTATTTAACCAGGTAAACCCCATTGAGATCCAGATCTCATTTTCAAGGGGGACCTGGGCAGCTTTTGATGAGCATTTCAAAAGCTTTCATGATGATGTAAGTTAGAGCCGAATGTCTCTGTGTTTGCAAACTTTCAGCACAGATTGCTTAGCGAGTTTTCATAAAATCCGACTTATTTTCTCCAATGTCTCCAGGACATGTTGGATTGTAAATTACAGTGTCTTCCAAAAGCAGAGATGCTAAAGTTTTTACTTGTTTCTCATGTTGCAGCACAAACTTCAACTTATTTGACTTTTACTCAGAGTGGTACATCGGAAAACAATCAACAATGTTGGTTAAAGAGTTCAAACATTTAAAAAAAAAAATTCTGAACACCGTGTCAGGCAATTGTCTATTGTCTTTGAGCTCATTCATTGCTGAACAAACTTTGTCTACAATTGTAGCTGTATGTTTTGAAGGGTTTGTCTGTATGTGGTTCCTACATTTAGACTGAAATGTCCAATTTGCTTTCAAAGTTCTTACTTTAACTGAACACATTCTTTTAAAGGAACAGCTTCACATCCTTCAGAGAGGCGCCACTTGTTTGTTCTGTCTAAAAATATAAAGGCTGCAGCAGTCACAGCTGTTGCTCCACCATCACAGAGGGACTTTGTTATTTGATGTGCTTTTTTAATATATTGCTTGATGGAAATGAAATACTTATATTTATTCAGTTGCCCCGTTTGGCCCTTTATCCCTCCATTTTATCAACAATCTGCATTTATTCCTGACATTTAAGACTTGTGAGTTCACTTGTAGTTATAGTTTTTTGCCTTCGTACCTACAAGTAAGTACTTTACTTCCTGTTTGCTTTTTAATGATTGAGTTGAAGGAGTGTGGGATGATTATGCCACAAACAACTTTTAGAAATTTTATGATCTCTCACTTGATGACTATAACTAAAGTACGGAAGGAAAAAAAAGGGGACGTTATTTTGCCAGATCGTATTAGTTCAAAATAAGCAGGTTGAATTAATTTTCTTTATTGACTCAAAATCACTTTTCCTTTTATTTCTTGTAGATAAAATCCTAACACCTTGTTGTTGAAAATAAAATGTGTGTGAATATGCATAGCCCTGAACTTAAACATCAAACATAAGACGTCTTGTCTTTAGACGCATATACACCGTCTGGAAAGATGCCCCACTGCCGGAGTCCGGCTCCATTAAGAGACATATGGCACAGAGAACCTCCCCCCCCTCGTTATTCTCCGCTGACCCACATAGAGAACAGCCACAGTTTGTGCTACACACTCCCACAGCAAAGGAGTCTCGGGCAATTCATCACTGACGGCGGCGCTCCCCTCCGCGCCACCGCTGGAGGTCACCTCTCAGCTGGATGGTTTGGTGGGACGCAGGTCATGGAGCCTCTGGGGATTGAAATTGTTGTGTCCTTTAGAATCTACTGGAAGGGCATGTGTTGTAAGAGATGTTTGCGGGTGTTGTCTTTAACACACGGTCTCTCTTTCCCCTCAGCTGGGCAGCGGTCCTGAAGACCTGGCTCCCCTTCGTCATGCTCTGTGGGGTCCTCGCCACCTTCATCCTGACTCTGAACCTACAGTAATGCAGCGAGGGGCTTTAGTGATGCTGTCTACACTGTCACTGACATGAGTGGTGTGTGTTTTGATGGGACGTTTGCAAAATATCAAATGGAACGACTCGTTATGTTTAATTTAACAAGCTTACTTGTTGTTTTTAAAGGATTTGTATCGTTGTTTTTGCAGCTTTACCTTATCATTTGTATCCAGTGTTTCAGTTCCCAACAGCTGTATTAAATCACGTGTGCAATATCAAGAAATATATAAAACAACATAGAGGGGGGAGGGGGAAAAAGGTACAGTTCTGCTCAGAACACAGCCAAAGGTTGCAGAAGAGTGATCATTTAAACCTGAATCACCAAACTGGCATTAGCGCATAGTGCAATGTTCACCTAGTACAAAAGCAGCGATAGCAAAATTAACAGCAAGAATTTGAGATCATAAAGTGAAGAAGTACATAGAAATTTATCCGTTGAGCTGTGGGCGACATCTTGTCTCTGAGCAGTAGCTTGGAGACCTACCAGACAGGCATTCTACCCAGGGATTTAAAAGCTTTCTGAGAGTGTATTTTCTCTACAGTAGTGAATGAAAGCTGGTGATAGAAACTGTAATTTGAAACTCTTAACATTCTGGTAGCATTCAGACAAATGTAATTTCCACTTGGTTCTGTGCAACATTGTTTCTTGGATGTGCACAGGCATCCATCCACATGTTCCTCCAAACATCTCACCAGAATAGCTTACTTTATCTTATCAACCCATACAGTGGTTGTGCACGCCTCGCCTTTGTACATATAGTCAGCTTGTGTTTGCTATATCACTTTAATATAGTTGAGAAAACATTACTCTGAGGACAGCATCTGTCTGCAGTTATTTAGCACCCAACAAAATGTTGATCCCTAAAAGTCACTTCAAATTATTACTAATGGATGGAGGTGAAAATGCTGATCTATAACCAAGACTGCGGTCAAGCACACGAGTGAAGTAAATATGACGAGCAAAAAGCAGGGAAAACGTTTGGAGAGATTGGTAATCTGTGGACTTTGGCACAGGTTTTGACAACAGATGCATTAAAATACAATGACTAAGATCTAGAGATGAAAAGGGCATTATATCCAAAATCAGTTATTATTATTATTATGACAAGCAATGGCCAATTTAAAAAGAGTATTTTCGTACCTGATAAACTTTATGCTGACAAACAGTACCCAGAGTCGTCTGGATTTTTACCCCCTACTCAAGACATCTGTCTAACAGCATGAACTGTGCTGTGAGCCCATCCCTCATCTCTGGCTTGATATCAGATCCCCAATATTTCATAATCCCTGGCCAAACAGTGCTTCCACTGGACTGTTTGTGAATATGCGAATATACTGTTTTTGGTTGAAATTGATCTTTTTTTTACTTGTTTACTTCCAACCATCTTTCCTACACAGATCATCTCAGCAAATGTTATCACTCTGTCTATTTTTGTGTGTTGCCAATAAGAACCAACATATTCATTCAGTATGTTTCTGTTAATTTTTTAATGACGAAATCAGTCCTTGTCCTTGTCCTTAGTACAGTAGTAATCCAGCAGATAGAAAATACACTGTCTTTCATAAATACTCACTTCCTATTTTTAGGAGGGGAGTGGCTTCAAATGCTTTTTTGTTCTCAAAAAGTGCTTTCAAAATCCTTTATCTGCTATAAAAAGCTGGTTATGATTTATTTAAGTCTCATATTTTAAATATTTATGGGTCTTATCTAGCTCTAAAATGTGATATTTTCCCTTTATGGAACAAAGTTTTGTTTTGTTTTAGTAACGGTGCAATACAGGGTCCGCAAATCTTTTCTCACGCTCGTAATTTTTTAAAGGTTTTGTTAACTTACAATATGCTGGATGCTTTTTCTTGTGAGAAATAGTCACATTAAGGAGGTTCATTTTCTGCGTAATATGCCTCAGGGGAGCGGCGAGATGCATTTTTCATGAGCGACAGTGATGAATTCGTTTCTGCGGCGCCTAATGTTGACTCCGCTGATGAACCGCTATGAGATGGATTTGAAATCTTAATGCTGAAAGTTCTCATCCTCATCAGTTTTTTTGTGAATGAGATGCGAGTTGCTTCCAAAGGTAGAATGATGTGTGGGGTGAGGAGAACAACAACTTGGGAGTGTCCTCGTTTGAATTTGTCTAAATTATTTATTCATTTATTTGCAAGCAAATACTAAATGCTCTCTTAATTTGCAACCTGGAATGTCACTGGAGTAAGACTCAGGACTACGAACAAATGTGCTTTGAAAGCTACCTACCTACTGATTAGTAATTGTGTATATGTCTTTTGTATGTCTAGCAAGTAATTGTCGATATTCTTCCACTGTGTCCTCTGTCAGACGGTGTTGTAGGTCAGTGGCTGTGGGCTCTCTAATCTAATTGTCCCCTGTACCTTTAAGGGAACCACATACCTTTTTTTAGCAAGCAGATTCAGTTCGATAGGAGCCACCATCAATTTGTGGGAACCCTTATTCCCACAGTGGAGCAGATGAGAAGGCACTACTGCTGGAACAAGCAGCCTCTGCCACTAACTCAGCGTTAGAAGGAACAGGTCGCATTTTTTCTCTGCTGTCATTCTCATCTGCAACTTCTTTGTTTCCAACTCTGCAGACATGTGCATTTTGGCAGCTGGTGTTTTTCTAGGAGTTCTCCTTTTGCTTGCACCCTCGCAGTGCTTGGCGTGTCCTTTTGGCTGTGAATGTTTCGCAGTCACCCACACGGTGAGGTGTGTCTCTAAGGATCTGCTTGTAGTGCCACAAAACATTCCAGGATATACCCAAAGTGTCGTCATCACAGGGAATAGCATACATCAAGTCGGACCAGATTCGTTTACAGAACTGCAGAATGTCACTAACGTCATTTTAAGCAATAACAGGTGAGAATGTCGGTGTCATGTTTTTCAGTTGTGCAATTTAAAGCCATATTTGGTTGATGTAACTAACTTTGTTGGTGTGTGTATGTAATAAAGAAACAGTGGCTTTATCTGTGGCCGTGTTTGTTTCTTTAAAGATGCTATATGTGTTATTCAGCATAAGAATGGCATCAAAATGTCTTAAGAGCGGTTGTCACAGTGTTAGTCGTCTTCTCAGGATCACAGAGTTGGCCTCCCACACCTTTGCCGGTCTCACCAGTCTGCGCTCCTTGGACCTCAGTGGTAACCAGCTGGCGTTAATCCACCCAGAGGCGCTCAGCATACCTGGAAGCCCCCTTCAGGAGCTCAACCTGAGCCGCTCACTGCACAACTTCACCGCCCTGACCGACCTGACCACGGCTCTCCGCTGGGGCGGACTCTGGGGGCTCCGCCACCTCGACCTTTCCGGAAACCTCCTGGCCCTTCTCCCGCCCGGGATGTTCTCCCACGTTCCCAGCTTGCAGCAGCTCTTGCTCAAGAACAACTCCTTGGTGGCTGTCTATGCGGGGACCTTTTCCGGCATGGACCATCTGGAGACCCTGGACATGACGCACAACAACTTTGAGGCGTTCCGGGTCGACGCACTTCAAGAACTAGAGAGACTCGGCAACGCTCAGATCTTTCTCGGTTACAACCCATACACCTGCTCCTGTGAGAGCCGGGACTTTGTGACCTGGCTGAATAAAACCAAAGCCCGGGTGGATGCTGACGCAGTCAGATGTGCATCACCGGAGGCGTTAGCCGACACCCGGCTGCAAGGGCTCACCGTCCAGGCCATCGGTTGTGTAGTTCCGGTCCTGGCTGAGGTGGCTGACCTCACCTTGCAGACGTCATACGTTTTCCTGGGGCTGGTGCTGGGCTTTGTCGGCATGGTTTTTCTCTTTGTGCTCTACCTGAATCGAAACGGCATGAAGAAGTGGATCATAGAAACGAGGGACGCGTGCCGGGACGTTCTGGAGGGCTATCACTACCGGTACGAGATAGACTCTGACCCTCGGTTGGGTCACATCACGGCCGGCGGTAGCAGGTCACAAAGGCATTTGGGACAAACGCCGTCCCAACAGCTGCCAAATGACACGTGTATAGTCCAAGCCCCGAAAGAAAAACAAGTCAAACCAGTGGCAACCTCCCCTCCTATAAACTCCTGATCTTGGAGTTTCATTGAAGGAATAAAAGATACAAGTGCATTTTTTTTTAAATTAATTAGGATATCATGCAATGATTTATTTATTTTGCAAATTCAGTTCAAAAAGTAAAAGTCACATTCACTGCCAAGCGTGAAATGTGTCGAAGGGGTATTTGTTTAATTTTTTATAATTATGAAAAATATTGACGGGTTTCCACAATCTGCAGAAAGGTCACGGCAAGAGAAGATGGCTGCTTTGTCCTAGCATGTCAAAATGTGGAGATGCAACAGGGATAAGAAGCAGTTTTTCGTAAAAAAAAAAAAGAAAGTACATTTCATTTCGGATTTTATTTGAAAATCAAGGCCCTAGAAGGAAGGAGAGGAGAGGATTGCTGCATTGTTTCAATAATTCATGCAAAAGGAGCCCCAACATAGTGGATATACTGTATAGTACATGAAGAATCTTTATGGAGCCAAAATTTTTAAATAAAAAAATGATTTTTTTTTCCCATTAATATGGTGCAAATTTCCAGTTTTATGAGACATTTACTTTTGGGTTTTAACTAGCCATAAATCATAATAATCAAAATTAAAAGAAATAGGTGGTTGAAATCTACCACTTGATGTGTAAAATACCTGTAAAGTTGCACTCTTTCAGTTAAATTATTAAAGTAACCTAAAAAATATATAGAGAGGAGTACATTTAGAATCTCAGAATATTTATACTTGCTGTGTTTCCTTTAAACTTCACCGTAAAAAGTGCCTTTGTGTTTTCTTAGGCACGTGAAAATAATCTGCAAATAGTTTTCTGCTTTTTAGATAAACGCTCATCGTTTATTAGTTAGACTTAGCATCATAACTCCACACATTTGGAAACTCCACTACTGATAGCGTTGATGGCAGCTCAGAAGCCTGGAGAATGCATGAAAAAGCATAAATTATTAAAATATGTCTTCGCATTTTTAATACTGTTGCAAAGTTTTGAAGCAAAAGTTCTCGGATGACATATTTTGTTGCATTTGTCTTTGCTGCTTCACTCGTAGCACAACATGTTATATGAATCACATGTTTCTGCTTCAAATAAAACATTTGTTTATTTATATTTAGTTTCTACAGTCCCATATTGTGACTGGAGTCCAGAATGGAGAACTACGGAAAACCATTAGTTTTCCTCCATGTGGCACGTTCCCACTATTTCTGCTCATAGAGTGCGTGATTAAGTGTCTGCATTCAGTGGAAATAGGACAAAATGAAAGATGTTGTTTAGAGAAACACCTGCTGGCTCTGCAGCTGTGCACCCCTGTGAGCATGCCAGGCCTGCCTTGGATGTGTGCGCATTAATTACAACGGTGGTTTCCAAAGTTCCTCCGCTCCTGACCTACAAAGTAGTACTTGCTAAAAGCTTGTGACCCAGACGACTGAAGAGTACAAATATTGATAATAACCTGCAGGATGGATAATTGCAACACTAATGGCCTCTTCAGAGCTTCCATCATATCTGGAACTGGTGTTTCTATCACTTTTATACAGTCCCTCACAAATGTTTTCATACAACTTTATTTCCTGACAATTTTTAGTCCGTGTTCATTTTATTTTGATTTTTCCTCTTTGCAAGCAAATTTAAGCAATTGTTCTGTGGTTTAAGTAGGTGAACAATCTCCATCCTGCCTAAAGAAAAACAAACTCAAAGCTAGTGTTGTGCATGAATGCATTAAGATAAACCCTTCTCTCATGAAGGTGGAATACATTTCTGTTGTTTTTTTTTCTTTTTCACTTACCAATGCTGGGTATTTTGAGATGAACTTGAAGCAAATGCAACTAACCCACTGGCGTCTGTTAAAGGTATTCCAACCAGGGTTGTACAAAGTATTTTCACATACTTTGCAGGTAGAAACATTGGATGTTTCATACAGAAAGTGATGCAGCGTTTTCCTACAATGCACACACTGAGTGACTGCCGAGTGTGTGTGTGGGTGTGTGTGTGTGTGTGTGTGTGTGTGTGTGTGTGTGTGTGTGTGTCAATGAAGTGGAGATGACACTAAGATTGGCCTATCCATTTCCCTTCGCTATAAAATTGACCATGTCGCCTTTAACTCTCTAAACTAAAGGATTAACCAACAATTTCATTGCAATGACCAAAATTACATTATTTTGGTTTTGAAGTGATATTAACTGAATCCTTGTCCCAAGGGAAAGGGTGTTAGAAAATGGATGGATGGATGAATTAATTGAATCTTTTTCTCTTTTTTCCCCAGAAAAGGAGATTACAAAAGAGAAAAATAACATTTTTCTGGCTATTTTGCAAATATGTGTTGACTGTAAACCATTATAATTTCGGACAGTGGTGGTTGTGTACTACATCGTCAGCAACCACAACATTGGTCACAAATGCTCATCTTGGATCTTTTTTGCTTTTTATAACAAATGTTCATGAGAACCATTTAGATACTGTAAAAAAAGGTTAAACATTTTTTTCTTTTGTTTCTTTGTTTTGATTTTTTTGTGAAATTCATTCTTGCGTTAACTTCCTTTTTCTTTTTTTTTTTTTTTTTGTCATATGACCTTTTTTTTATTTTCTTGCTCTGTACCTAAACATCCGGCTCGGCAGCTGCGCTGATTGACGGTGGAACGCCAGAAGCTCGCGGAGTTGACAGAGCAGAAGTGACACAAAAATAGCTGATCTTGGCGGTTGGCATAAACTGGTTTGTGACTGGACTGCTATGGCGACTCAAGTTGAGGATGAGGGAGATGATGAAATGGATTTTGGTGACTGGACTCCAGTACGTGGGAGTAGAGGCATAGAAAGAGAAAGAAGTAAAAAAGAAGAAAGGTTGTTGGAGACACAAAGGAGCAAACGGAGCCTAGAAGAAAATAGTTCAGATGAAAACAACACGGTTTGCAAGAGGATTGGTGGGCAGGAAACTAAATTGATCATAAGATTTAGGAAGGAGGATGAAGGAATACAACTTAGTCCGCTAGCTTTATCAAG
>CAEGAF010122214.1:0-30208 GCA_903067075.1 Micropoecilia bifurca | reverse complement strand
GTTCTTGCAAGGCTGGGTAAGTCGGACATTCATGGTTTTGAGGGTGATTTCTGTTGGCAAATGTTCAAATGTGCCTAAGCCTGATACATGGTACTCGGTGGCTAACACGATTAGCGTGGCTAACACGATTACAGTTTAGTAAAAAGCCTTTTCAGGTAAAATAAAATCTTTAATGTATGCCAGATATGGGACACATTGCATATTGATCTGTTCAGCTAATGTAAGACTGTAACAGACAGGTTTCAAGGTGTAGAAGTTGTATCGGTGCTGCCATTATGCTGAACTTGGCTAAAAAGTTTTCTTAATAGATGTGTTAATTATTTACTTTCATTTTGTCATTCACTAAACACAAAGAAAGCAAAGCAATAATACTTACACCAGCAAAAACTCCTTTGTTCTTATTGATCCTATGATGATTGAGCTGCAAATGCAGTCACAAGCTTTGATCCAAGCAAGACTTTCCGTTTCAGATTTTGGAAATCTCTGAATTTTAGTTCCACAAATACGATCAGGATACTTGACATCGCCTGTACAGATTCCCCACTGACGGTGGAGAACCATTGTTTTTCGAGTCCTGACCAAAAACCTTCTGCCGGTCTGCTAGTCCACAATGTACATTAGCATGAGTTTACTACTGTAGCTTGTGTTTGTGAGACGGTCACACACGTGGTAGCTGCGCTGTGACGTAAAATGGGCATTAGCCAATGAAACGCGGACCCTGTGGTGAGGTCCATTAACCATGATTAACTACATTTCTTTAATTAATTTCACAACTACACACAGACATGATTACTGTCAAACCCCTGGAGTAAAAGAAAAGTCACTTAAAACCTCTGAAGCCCCAGTTTATGTGCCTGGGTGGGATGTGATAAAACTTATATCTTTGGAATCTGTGAAGCCTCTACTTTCAGCAGAAATGCTGGTTGTGTGTGTAGGAGCCGCTGGCAGACTGAGGCCGAGTTTTACTTTCTGATTCAGCTGTTTGAATTAAGGATGCTGAATCCAAATATAGACGCATTTTTATTTGTACAGTTTTTAAAGCCATGCATTATTTTCCTTTATGTGTTATATGCTACTTTGTTTAGTCTATCACAAAATAATTCCTCAAGTTTGCAGCATGGTCTCAAAATGAACAACATACAATCTGAAACTAATACAACAGAATAAAGACAAAATCCCTGCACAAAGATGAAACAATACAATCCACAAATATGTAGAGATTAAAGCAAAAAGAGGCGCACGATTGAAAAACAAAACACCAATTATTAGATGTGAAACAAACAATGATGGGATTAAAAATATAATGTCCCAGAAGGAGTAGAGAAATAGGAGACAAACATTGAAAGAAACAAAAAATAAACCACAGAGACAGTTAAGATTTAACAATTTACCACAAGGTGTGCAGTTGTTGCCTAAAAAACAAACTGTATTTCCAGGATTAGTTATTGTGTGTCTGTTTCTGTCAAGGTGTCTCAGACCTCAGCAGGTTGAGTGGGAGGCATTTTACAAGCCTATGCCCAAAGGCTCGTTGTATCATCATTTATTCATGTCCACTTCCCAGAAATAAAAAAAAAACAAAAACAAAGTAGCACAATGACTGTATCTTGTGTGTAAATGACTTCCGGTCATATTTCAAACACTAATGTGCTGCACAACTAATTACTACACACTTCCCAGAAACGTAAGAAAATATTGACCCTTTGCGCATGATGTCACACTCTTCAGGAAGAGCCCCACTCCGCCATGGCGGATGTCCAAACAACCTATGTGTGTATTAGCCTGTCAAAAAACAGACTGCTGGTCTTGCTTTTATTTAGCTATTTTCACTGTAAAAATTTGCACAAATGTGCAAGGATGCAAATACAACTCGTCATCTTATTGCATATTTTTGTTGACGGTGATGGATAGCAGCTGTCAGTGTATTCATGGATTTGTAGCTAACACTTTTTACAAGGTAAGAAGATTAACATTAATAGACTTCATAAGTAATTAAGATTGGTAAGATGCAATCAAATATTGCATTATGGAGAAAGTACATATTGGAATAATTATTAACCATGTAGATAACGCCCCACTGTCATGCACTCTACCACGTACAAAATAAACCCTGGGAAGTATTTATATATTTTAAGACTGCTCCAGTGTAAAGGAAAATACTGCTTATAAATCACACGTGTGCTATTTCCTTAACTTAAAAGTAAAATCCATGACAATATTGTTGAAAACAACTTGGAAAAAAAATCTCAGTTACTCTGTTGACGTCCCTCACTTCGTCACCCAATCACCTTAGCAGGACCAACAGCCTGCTAAGGTTCATTCAACCCTTAGTCCAAGAAACTTAACAACAAAAAAATGTAAACAGACAAACCAGGACATGCTGAAGACTGTAGCCATTAGGCTAAAACTTGTTTTTAGCACTAGCAGTTGAAACAGCTGTAGGCAGAGGGCTACTTGCAATGTTTACATGTAGAGTTAAAAAAAAACCCTAAGCCCAGTAACATTTAAAACTCTCTATCATTCGACGGTGTAAATATCCCCATTTTAATGAGATTCCCTTCTGTGGCATTGGGTCTAGATAGTAAAAAATAATCAGACAATAGCACTTAATCCAGTTTAAAAAGATAGTAAGTTCAAAACTGATGAGTCTTAACAGAAGCATAATATATCAATAAATGGAACATTTCCTATGGACAATACCATGACCTCTCTGCTTTGGAAGACTGTCAGCACATTCTAAGACCTAATATGATTTCACCCCACAACCCTACTCACACCTAAGGTCAATAAAGTGTCAGTAATTCATCTGGTGAGAACATGTAGACTCTGTACAGAAAATCTGAGGTGAGGTTTGAGCCCATTATCCTCTGGCTGTAAGAAAGCAGCACTAAATTAGGTTCTGAGTCATATTTTCTGCATGAGACGAAGGTTTCAGCCATGTGTCAGATATATATTTTCATGGTCTGTGCGTTGTAGGGTTTGTTTTCCTGTCAATCTAATTTCCATGAATGGATATTTCATTGTTTCTTTGTTTTCTTTGTTAGGTTTACATTTAAATTTGTCTTTCTTTGTGAATCAGTGTATGTATTTTTTCTGTTTGCTTTCATTTCTTAAATTAGTAGCAATCTCAAGTGGTTCTGCTTTCTGTTCTCTGCACAAGACTTTGTTTAGTCAAGTTGCAGCGATACTTTTAGCTCACAAGAGATGATGCACAGCGTAGTTGGAAAGTTAGCCCTTTTTTCATCCTCTGTTTATTCTCAATATGTATCCTGTTCATCCTTTGGGTGGCTGTGGAAGAGAACACATACTTATTAGATACATCAGAGTATTTACTCTGGAGGTTTACAGTGGCTCTTTATCACTCACTTCGTATTGTTTGTTCTAAGTATTACCGTAATTTCTAGACTATTGAGCACAGCTGAATACCCACAAACTTAAAAAAAAATGTTTATATACAGGCTGCACTTGCCTATTTGCCACAAGTGTCCAAGACATTTTTAAACATTTTTTTAATGAAAACACATAATGGGAACTCAAAAACATGCCACAAATGCTTTTTCCAAAAATTTCCTGCAACTCAGCTGCTTAATAAGAAAAAGTACAGCAGCCTAACAGGAAAAGTTATTGATCACACTGGAGAAGTCGTCTTCATCACTGTCGGATTTGAACTCACTCACACTCTCTCTTCTGTTGTTGCTCTTAATGTCACTTTTGTTTTGCTCTTGACCTTGTGCTGTACTCTTGATCACTCAGCAGTCAAGCCTTTCAAGACTCTGGTAGAAAAACGTACGCTAGCTTCTTTGCCGCATTCAAAGCATGGGAAAAAGGTAGCGGCTTATCATCCGGAGATTACGGTACATTCACTAGGGCTGTGCCTTTTATTTCTTATAATAAACGTTTGTTTCTGCCATCCAGCTGCCTTCTGCTGCCACCACCACTCAAAACTTTGCATGGCACAATTAAATTTAAAAGATCTCCAGCTGCAGCGTTAATTAATAGAGTGATAAAACATTTTTACTTCATTTTATTATTTTTATAAAATCTTTTCAGGATTCCCTGACTTACAGTGTGCTTTAAGAGACTATGTTTATGTTTAATGCAGCAACTTGTGACTGAAGACTACAAAAGATACATAAAAGTCTGAACCAGAAACACACACAATTCTGGGTTTCTAGCGTCTCAAAGCTGGTTTGCTTTTTTACTGGACTGTATCACCATGACAACCTGTGCTAGAAACTTAATGTAATCTGCTGCGAATGAGTTTTGACCTGAGAGATCCAGACACATATGAACCGACCAATCAGCTCCAACGGCATCAATCACTGCACTGATACAATCTATTTTGTGACTTTTTTTTCCCTCTGAGGCATCTTGTTCATTCAAACAGAAGAACTGATTAGTGGAAAACTTGTTTTATTCACATCCAAACCAAGCTGTAAAAAAAAAATCCCTGCAGGTTCTCGGACGTAGTAAACCTTACATTTCATCGGCATTTTTTAATATAAAAAAGTATATCTGTAGTTCCAGACCACATGATTTAACAGCTGGTACTAAATCACATTACCTGAATCAACTCTTATGGTCCTAGACTGTATATAAGAAAGTCACTGACAGGATTTCCGCAGAGGGAGAAAAACCAAGCACCAAGGTGCAAGCAAACAATATAATATTCTCATTTATTGAAATAATAACTAAACACACATTTCCAGACAACATTATAAAACCCTCTAGAAGCATGAATGGTACAGTGTCCTGAACAAACTTATCAAAACATTTTGATATAATAGAGAACATCTGTATTTTTATCTGTGAAACCCCCTTTCTTCATCCTCTCTCACAACAATTCAAGAAAATACAATTAAACATTAGATAAATTATGTTTTCAATATCCATCCTACATTATTCTGGATGACAGTGGTATTATAAAAACTCATTAACTTGATAAAACATTTTAAAAGCTGTAGAAAGTCAAATGTTACTTTCTATTAACATTTTGTAACAAAATGTCACAATTTTCAAAAATATGTTTTTAACATTTCTTAGATTTATTTCCGATGCCTTTGCTGTAGCAGATCCATAGCTGTTAATGTTATGTAAATTTAAGTAAATAAATGTAAATTTAAAAAAAAAATTGCATGTAGATGTAGATATTTTAAACTTTTTTGTCAGAAATATGCAAAAACATCCAAATTTGAATTTTCAGAAAACCCAACTTGTCCCCTTACTGTTTTAGAACAAACTTGAATTTTGACACTAACTGAAACTCACAAACCCAGATTACAGTAGTTTAATCTTAAGAAAACAGTTGCTTTTCATTAACATCTTTTTTATAACCATCCATTGTGGTCGACAGCAAGATAAACTCGGCTTCTCATCCAACCTCTCTGTCATTCGTTGTCATGTTCTGGCTTAAGAAAATCATCTGTCTTACTGGAATGATACGTTCTCTTGTTTTCATAGTCTGAGCAAAGAGAAACTGGCCTGTTTGTGGTCTCATTTTTATGAACTTGAGAAAAAGGAAGTCTGGTTCTCAGTTAAAAAGAACTAAAATGAATAAATAACGTGGGGATTTAACAAATGTTCAGGGTGCTTTAAATGCTTCAGTAATTAAACTAACGTCCTTTCTGTTAGCAGCTTCATTACACACATTTTTCCGTTTAAGAAAACCAAAGTAGAATAAGACTCTGTTTGCATTAATCTTGATGCAGGTGATCTAGTTTATGTGATAATTTCTCTCTCTAACATGCAATTAACAGTAAAGTCAAATGCCACGTTCAATTTCAAGCAATATTTACGAAAACACACTTACTAACTAACAGAGACATCTGTTTTATATTTTACGCTCAAATGTTTCAGAGCATGATACAATGACGGTACACATAACAACACCTGCCATCAGCTGAGCCTCTTGTTCAGAAAGCAGAACCCCAGCACATTATCAGAGTCAGTAAAACCTGCTTCAGAATCTGATAAGTTATGGACAAGCGAGTCCAGATGAAGGCAAATGCTGTCAAATCATGCATGTCATGAATGTGCGGCACCGGGTCTGAATTTCTGTCGCTGTGCTGTTCGGCCTGCCTAATGAATGTGAAAAGGGTTCACGTGGGACCGGTAAATGGTTCTTCAGACGTGATGAAACAGCCATTGCACAGAGGAAAATGGTCAGTCTGTCTCAATAGAAATGTCACTATGCAATAAGTATGCAATGACTTGCTGTCTACTGTAATGAGCCTAGACCGCGCGGCTGTCTCCGGAGACGCTGATAGCAAGTATATCCTCTGAATGGCAACGCTTTTCTGCCATCTGTTCCACAAGCTCAAGTCAGTGAATGTACTGTATGAACAATGCATGCAGGGGTGTTTCTGAACATCACATTTCATTTGGTTTAAACCTAATTAATGTTTGCAAAAATGTTTGACTTGAATGCAAACAGCTCATGCCAGAGAGGCTCGCGCTAAGAGTAGTTACACTCGAAATGGAAAGCCTTGGGGACTCAATTTAGCAGATAACCAGTTTCCCTCCTGAGACTTTGGATTCAGGTGACTGTCAGGAGATGATACTATGAGTATATCCTGCACTGAATGGGTATGCTCACAGACAAGTGCCATGTGACAATCTTGATAAGCAAGTGACATTTGAATGTCTCCAAACACACACCAGGCTGAGCCCATGTCAAATGCAAGCCCCTGCAAGTCCTGTGGTTAATTATTTTGTAGCTTTAAAGTCATTTACCAGAGACAGCAGGGCTCAGTCCCCAAACCATTGCTGCCTGTGTATTAGAGCGCCACGTCTGTCACCTTTTAATGGAAAACACAACCAAGGTGACCCATAATAGGTTCCACTTCCCTCCTCCCCCCCATGCATGCCCTCTGCAGACATCCAAGCCAGCAAGGTGCAGCATTTCTGTCGCTGACAGGAAACAGGAGCGCCAGATTAGAGAATGTCAAATTAATTCAGATGGAAACCAGCGAAAGGCACCAAACATGTGACTGCATGGTGTCAAACTGAGTGACTATTTTTCCCCTCCTTTCCTTCTGCAAAAGCATCTGAATTCCCAGCAGTTCTGTTGTTATTTTAGACGTAAACGATAGGGTGAAAAGCAAGCAACATATTGGTTGATAAACTGTGATAAATTTGTTGTGATGGCAAGGAAAAGACTTAGCACTTGAGTGTTTGCTTAAAAGATTGAAATAATAATTAATTGCAAATTTGTAAATTTACAGTGAATGAGAAAGTGTTTGAAAACAGCAGGGAAAATAAGTGTGAATGGGGCACAGTTGGGTTTTTCTCCTTTCAGATGGACCCATTGAAATAAAATGCACGTTAAGTGTAGGTAACAACTCAAGTGATAAACAGATACACAGAAATCAACACAAATTAGCTCAGAAATTAAGTGGAGTTTAACATGAATGTATTGAAAATACTTATTGTAAGGGTTTTTAATAATGACAGCTTAATTGACAGAACTATGCACTAGTGTAAACACCGTAAAAATGGCAGCCAACAGCAGGCGAGTTTACATGTTTTCGACAAAAATAGAAGGTGTCTATAAAAAACAAAAATAATGAGTGACCGTCAATAGAGAGAAAGAAGAAGAAGACTTGATTTAAATATTTGGAAAAAAATATATGAAAAGGACCAACTTTAGCAGCCTGTGCATAATCTGCCAATTGATGTTAAAGCTTTTCTACAACACTAAATAGTAACAACGTTTTTTTCACGGAATTGGTTAAAAAATATTTCTTGAAACCAACTTCCCGAGTGTTTCCTGAACTGTGAACACAAAAGCTCTTTTTCAAACTACGTTCTCTGACGCATTGACTCTTGCAAAACTGAACGATGATCTCAAAATTATGGGCTAAAAACAAAACAGCGACCTCAGATCAACCACACAGCAGTCAAAGTGAAAACAGTGCATACCCAGTGATTACACTGTGTTCAGGGAAGTGCATATCATAATGTTTATTGATTACAATGTATTGAAATCCCTTTAATGACTACAGACAAAACATAAATATCAGATTCTCAGACTAGTTTTATAAAAATGCATAGTAGCAATACAGCAGCATTAAAGTGGTGAATGATTTTATAGATTTTTTTTAGATAAGAAGCAACATGGTGCAGCCCTCTTTGTTGATTTGTTCTACAGCATTTGATACACTTAATCATGAGATTTTAATACAAAAACTCTTCATTTTTGGTTTGAGAACTATCTGACCAGTTTGTTCATGTAGGAAATCTAACTTCCAATTCTCCATGTGCCCAATAATGTTCCTCAGGGGTAAGTTCTGCTTATTGTTATATAGAAATGGTCTTAATTTAAATATGTCATATGCAAAATAAAACTTTGTTTGCTTATGATGATGTTTTATATTGATCTTCTCCGTTTTATATTGATTTTCAGGCTACGTTCATGTTTGTACTGGACAATTTATGCATTCACGTTTCACTTAAATGTCCTCAGTCATTGGATAAATTTTATTGTGCAGCTTTAAGATTTATAACAGATTTATTGTTTTACACATCACTGTACGTTATATGACAGGGCTGGATGGATGGCTTTGGCAACTCCGAGACTCCATCATTGGCAAATTTTTATTCATAAGTCCATACTTGGACATCTTACTTTATATTTATATGCCTACATAAATAGAAAATCCACCTGAGGATGTTCTCTTCGTTGAGAACTTACTTTTACTTTCAATGCCTCAGTCCGAACTGAACTTGGAAATAAATCTTTTCAGTTTTCTGCTCCATTTTCTTGGAACAAGTTACATGAAAAAGATTAAATTAAAGTTGCTGCTGATGCTAAATTCTTTTAAGGCTTTTTTTTAGTGATTTTTGGAAGGAATTGTTTGTTTTTGGAAGGAACATTAGGCTGTTTTGCCTTGAATGTTTTGTGAACTCTGAGTTTTGCTGACAATCTTGCATTCTTGTTTTTTTTTACAAGAGAATGGAATGGAATGGAACAATTGGAATTTTTCAGTTAAATAAAGATTAATAATAATAATACAATAAAAAACCGTTTAAAATAATAATTAAATAAGGAAAATGAACACAAACCAAACTTCAGTAATCAGAAATCTCAATTTCAAATAAGCTCAAAATGCAATCTCCAGTACAAACTAATGATTTTGTGGAGGAAAGTGTCACTACTTAAGTAAAAGGAGGATAAGGATTTGTCAATAGAGGGATTAAATAAATAAATGCGTTCTCAGACTTTGAATTTTGAATTAGAGGGTGGTGTGTGGAGTTTTAGCAACTAAGACAAAAACTGAAAAATCTGTTACAAATGAAGAAACTTTTCTGCATGCTGCTGACTATAAAAGCAAATTAGGAGTGAAGCATTTTCCTTCTAAATGTGTGGAGAAATGCATCATTTCCATGTTTTCTGGCCTTATGTCGTGTTTGGTGAATTTATTGTTTTACTTTCTTCACATAAATCATAAAGAAAATCTCAAACAGCTAAATGTTCTTTAGATTTCAATAATCAGCACTTTCACAAGAACAGTGTTAGACGATGTTTTTGAGATTATGAGAAAACAGTTTTTGTAGAAAATATTGTTTCTCAAAAGCATTTAATTTTGCAAAGGATCTCCATTGTTCTGCTAATTGGGTGTGTGGTTGTGCTAATTGTGACAAGTGCCGAGAAATTAAACTGCTTTATTTTCAAACTTGCAACAAAAACAATCATATAAAAAGAAAAACTGTAAAAATATATCTCCAAACAATGCCATTTGTATGTTTTGCAACGATAGTGTTCCAAAACTCTTGAGACTGTCATTCCTTAGCCATCATAAGATACTTTTTGTGTGATACCTCGGCAATTAGAAACCTTTTTATAGACCACCAAGAGTTAGGACTAAGCCAGCTTTAACACATATTTTTACACTAGCCGAAGTTTACACTTTCGTGCGCAAGTGCAATTCAGGAAAAGAAATTTTAAAACAATTTGCAAGGCACAGAAAACTACCCGTTGCTACTCTGAAAGAGCAGTGCCCATGACAAATAAAAATGCAGAAATTCTTGATATATGGCTGCTGGTTTTGACAGCGTGTCACACAAGGAGGCCGTAAGATTGGTCCTGTGCACTGGGCCAAGGATGGCTGATGCTTTATTGAAATGCAAAAATGACTACTCGGAGTCGAGTCGGAGTCAGAGTCAGTGTTGTTTTAAGATGCATCAAAACGGCATGCAACAGAGGAATCAGCAAATAGGGGGGGGATACAGAGAGAGTTACTCATTTGCATTGGGGCCTCAAAGAGCATTGTCTTTCATAGGCAACAAACACAAGCACAGGACACTGCCAAACTGGCCCTGATCAAGGCTAACAAAATGCTATTGTGTGTCTCAAGGAGCCGTACTCATAAATGAAAAAGGCTCGTGGTTATTTGGTTTTCATGGTGGGGATGTGTGGCTTGTTGAGTGTAACAGCGGAGAGCAGCAGTCCCGCTTGCAGCTTTCATGTCTGTTAAACACAAATGAACAAAGACACTTTATCTACATTATTCTCTCGTTGGATGCCTTTGCTCTTGCAGCTTTCCAAAAAAAAAAAAAAAACAAGGAAAAGGAAAACATAAAAACACATCCCCTGTCAGTATGATGTCATTCATTTTCAAATGTCAAGCTGCTCCTGTCCTTCCATCTATGGCCCTTTTCCCCCTGACTAGGAAATGTGTCGAAATGGTATTTTTGCGCTTTCAGGTCGCCTGCTCTGATGAAAGAGATACGCTGAGCAGAAAGAAAAGGAAGCAGACTGAGAGCAAAGTCAGAGAGTCTTTAGAGAGCGGCTGCTTTACTCTGATGTGATTGCTGGTCTTCCACACGGAGAGCAAATGTGGCTGCCAAGTGAATGCGTGTGATATGCAAAGACTTAATAACTTTTTTAGGATTTATGCCATGAAGTCTGAAAAGTAAGAGGTAGTAATTATACAAGACTTCTGATCGGCGGGGGAAACATGACAGATATCCTATTCAGCATTGCATGGCTGCCACAGGATGATGATCAGCTGCAAACAAGGAAGTGCTAAACCATATGTTGTAGTATGTTACAAGAATATTTTAGCACATACATCGCCAGACATTTTAAATTAGACACTCTGAAAGTGACTTATTGTTTCATTGACTGCGGTTTAATTACAGGATACAGTCTTAGGTTTGAAGCCAGCCGTCTTCTTGTAATTTGCATTCTTTTTTTACAATGTCAAAGCTTTCAGTCTGCACCTCCATCATATTTGCCAGAATGTAATATTGACACTTTTGTCCCTTCCTCCCCCCCTCGCCCCCACACACATGTACGCCGCAGTCTCTGCAGGAAAGGTAATTGGATCTGTAGTGCAAATATGCTAGCAGACTTATGGCGCACTAAGGGCTGAAAAAAAGACAAACACGAAGTCTTCCATAGAGCCCGATAAACCCAATATTAATTACTCTGCTTATTTCTGATACTACTCCCCCCTTGGAACCAATTAGTATGTTGAGATGCTTCTTTCCAGCTTAATGAGGTCTAAGTAATGATAATAAATTTCACATTCCTGCCAAGCATTCAAAATAGGTTTCTTACAATGGCAAAGTCATATGAAATGATCCATCAACCACAACTCCGGTTTCAAAAGAATTTGTTTTCCGGATGACGAATTCCAAAATTAGGAAATTGGCTCCAATTGTTCATGTAAGGAGAGATTCTTCTTAATGCTTATGATTATATCAGGGGAAATGAAAGCTTTGTCATGTGAAAGAATTTGAAATGTAGCTGTATTTACACAGGAAGGATTTGTACAGAGGTGGACTGTGTGACTCATTTTCAGTTTTATTTGTAAAAATGTGAAAATAATAATTTTTACCTTGATAATTGTTCATTATTTTCTGCCAGGCTTATAATTTTTAGTCCCAATTACCTTTTTTAATCACCTGAAGAGCATTTCAAGGATTAATGGACTAATGTCCCAACAAAATGTTAAACAAAAATCCCCTTTAGTTGAATTAATTATTGCAGCAGATTTTTCACAGTTCTGCCTGAAATGTCAGACAGCTGCAGCTGATCCAAAACGCTGCTGCTCGGATCTTCACTAAAACTAAGAAAACAGATCATATCACTGCAGCTCCAAAGTCTTTATATTTGCTCCTTACATCAGAGAATATATTTTATGATACTTTATCCAGTTTATAAACCACTGACTGACTTAGGACCAAAATACATTAAAGCTATGTTGTATCAAAAAGACCACTTGTGTCTTTCGTTTCAAATCTACTACATCTGCATCCTCACAAAAAGAACAAAACCAAGAAAACCTGCATTCAGTTTTTATGCTCTATTTATGTGGGATAAACTCCAGAAAACTGCAAAAACGCTAAAACCCTGAGTTCTTTTTAATCAAGGTTAAAAAAAACTTCAATAATATTGACTGTGACATTGTTAATTTTGATCTGTGTTTCAAGATTTCTTTGCTTTCCTTTATCATTCCATTGCAATATAAGTTTTTTGGGGGTTGTTGTTTTACATTTCTCATGTAAAGCCCTTAGAAGTGTTAAAGCTCAACCAAGAGTCAGAAGACACTCCAACACCAAACTTGTTTGCCAGCATGAAAGACTCATGCAAAACCAAAGACTGTGGCTTTTACCGAGCTCTTTGTGGACTTAAAAAAGTAACAAAGCTGAGCGCAAACAGTATTACTAAATTCTTAATTTAAGTCAATGCATATGAGAGCATTGACTTAAAGGTTGACATTTTTTAAAGAAAAAAAATGCTACAAGATGCTACAAGGATAATGTCAGAGATGAGAATAGCTGCATCTTGCCTTCCTGTCCTGTATGCTTGACTGGACTCAGTACCGGCAAAAAAAATCTAAACATCTCTTTCACTACAAAGGGTGTTATTTTAACCCAGTGTGTTAAACTGTGAAAATAGTCCTGAAGAGTTCCAGATCTGCCTTTTCTCAAATCTGTTGACATTTCCAGTGTTCACTATCAAACTGCGATGGCTCACATTAGTGTGCGTCTTGCTTTAGCAATGTAGGAGTTTGTTGATGGTCTCCAATGTGTTGGGCTACAATAATTTGCATCATAATGAGAAAACAGCAAGGATGCTTTACTAAATGGTCTTGTGTTTTTGTTGTTGTTTTTTTTTACGTGTGACTAAACAAGTAACGTGTGATGGTGATTTTATTTGCAATTTCAAAATTACAATTTAATTTGAATAGTTTTGGGTTTATGTGTGAACATGGCTGCTCTTTAATTCAACAATTTCCCGTTAGAACAAAAGCTACCCCTGAATAAGTGATAACGTATGTCCTGCCTGTTTGAAAACGTTATATCAGAAAGTTAAGCCAGCCTTGACTTGTGTCTACTGATGACTTTTCCTGGAGAACTGGGCCTCCTGCAAATTTAAAAAGCCGCAACGATATATAGCTTTTATATTTTCCCCGCTATATGGAATAAGCATGCTTTTCGTTTTTAATTTCAACTGCAGTTACTCTCTAAAATCCTCTGGGGCTTTCACTCCACACTTTATAAAAGTCAACAGAGCCTTTTAATGCTTCCTAATTATGTAATTATTAGTCTATTAAATATAAACGCAGCTAAATGTCAGGCTAAAGTCTGATTTATTCACATTAACATACGATGAACAACAGTAGGAACAAAAAAAGTTCTAAATATGAAAAATGTATTTTGCTCAATTATATTTTATTTGGATGAGATTGAAAACAGGATTCTGTATTTGCTCAAAACTCCTGTCAAACTCCCAGCAATTACGTTTTGTATGATAATTACTTACTATCGTTATCTACTAATTAATCTGAAATATTAACGATACCCTTAAGCTCTGTTTTGAAAGAACACATTCATATGCAGTCACAAATAAATATTTCTACCTTTCCACAACGTTCAGAGGAGCAAAATCATTTCGCCGCTGTGTGCGTGCCTGAGCTTTGTTTTGGACTATTTATGGATTAAAGCAAAAAGTGAGCACTTTCATCAGAATTCAGGGTTTCAGAGTCAACTATCCTTGAGCTATGTAAACTGTCACAGCAACATATTTAGAAAACTGCACCTAATTACAAACAAACCCAGCACCCAGAACTCTGGTTGATGACCCCAGGAGGATGCTGCTTTTCCTGCACCCAAGAGACACAAAGTGGTTTGAAACAATCAACTAACAACGTCACTCTGAGGCAAAATGTGTCTCTCTCCTCTTCATTATACTGTAGGTCTTTCATAATGATGTCTCAGAGAAATATTTGGCCAGAGGTGGCAGTTCATGCACTTCAAACTTTAATGTTCTAATTTTGTGATTGCAAGGTGTTTATTGCTAAGGAACTTTATGGTTTAGTGCAACAACTCTTTGCTTGTGGGTTACATCGTTCGAACTGTAGTGGTGTGTGGATGAACGCTATTTAAGCCTTGAACAAGGATTTATAAGATGGCACAGTGTGTTCACTGAGGATGGGTCAAAGGTGAAATGAATAATCACTTCATTTATTTAGTTGTTTTCAGTTTGTGTGTACAAGAGTCGCACAGCGTCTTGTTTGTTTAACTTAAACATAAAAACAGCGCTCTGCCTCTCTTTAGAGCATCAAAGTTAGGAAAGCAATACAAGTCTAATGTTTTATTACATTTCCTTGACTGAAGTAGAGCTTTTTCACATCAGTCCCCTATCCAAATTTATCTATCTAGCTGCCTAGTAAACATTGGAAACAATGACAGTTTCAGGCTAGCCTCTCTGTGTTAGTCAAGATTTATTAAGACCAACAGACGTTTGCATTTCTAGTGAGATGTCATCATATTCAGTGCTCAGAGAAATGAACAGCAATTAATTACAGCCTTAAACTCTAATCAGATTAGAAAAAAGGGAGATAAAAACAAAGTCTTTTTACACTTATTTCACTGGCATTGCTGCTCATAAATATGGACATCACCATGGCAATGCACCATTGTCTCCTTGTTGTTTAATATTAAAAGCATCTTCAGCAAGCTTAAACAGTCTACTTCACAAATTACTATGAATAATAAATCAGCTGCCTTTAGTTCTGTTTCCTATTAGCAGTTTAGTGCTATATATATGTTCAGAGCCCTCAAAGGATTTTTTTTAATGACTGACCACTGACTAATCTAGCAACATTTCCTCTTGTTTGGTTTCTCCCTCATCCAAGGCAATCACAGGCAGCCTGGTCCGTCTCCTAATCAGTCCCTCCCAGCTGAAGTTAGAGCAGATGTTCATTCCTCAACTGCAAAGAAACTTCACATGGTGGGGATTATTATAACTTTACTCTTTATCATACATGTATCACTCTGCCTTAGTTAAAAATAATCCAGTTTAAAATGTTCATGTTGTATTGTGACTTCTTGTAGCTTCTTCGAAGAGGGACTTTAAACAAAAATAAGAATGAAGCTTTGGATCTTTTTCACAAGACACAAGCCTTGACAGGTGAAATATTAAAGTAAAAAAAACAACAGGTATAAGAATGAAGTTAGTTTTAACTTAATAGGGCTACTTAATTTTAGGAGAAGATGACTTTATGATTCTGTTGTTGAATATTGAGATGATAGAGTCTAATTAACCTACATTTTTAACCGTGAATCATCCTAATAACATCGCTGGACCTCAGGATGTTGTAACATGGAGACCAAATCTGGGCATTACAACCTTAATATTTAAAATAATAATATTTTTGTTGTACTTTGGGCATGTACAACAAAAATAATTTAGCCTGAGAACTAGCGATTGCGCTGAATCACAGTAAAATGTGATTCAGTATCCTATGCAACTCTTATATGACTCAAATTATATCTAACTTATGACATTATTCTTTCTCCCAAGGCATCCATTATAAATCACATGCACGTGGTCAATTATGCAAATTAAGTGATGATGTAATTCAGCAAAGTCTAGTGAGATTTAGGACATGCAACAGCTGCTTTCGTAACTGAGGATTTGGCATCACTGTACTGGACCATCACAGACCAAACACAGAGACACATTAGATGAGCAGCAAACATTCTCTCTTTCTTTCCACATCAGATCTAAACTTCTCTGCATGGAGTAAAGCATGCAAAGACATAATTCAATCTTTTTATAGTATCATTGGAATCAGGCTTTTGCCTTTTTGTAGTGATTATGTCCCCATATCAATAGCTTTAATCTACCTACTTATCGCTGAAGTCAAGGTTAATGCTTGCCTGAACGCACTTTTTCAGCTTTACGGTGTTATTTCTTAGTAGTTCTCAGAGTGAAATGAGTTAGAATTATAAACAAATTTATTATAAAATTATTCACAATAACACAGTCTTTAACATGCGTGAGAGCCGATAAACTGTTCTTGCTGTCAACACCTCTGTTATTAAGACACTGAGACTGTAGCTGTGGTTAAAAATAATGATAAAAAAAACCATCTGGTGTAGTCTCAGAGAGTGAAAGCTGGCTAATTAATTACGCTGTGGGCCACAAAAAATCATTTTGCACATAAGTGACGGCAACTCATAGCTCCAACACCGAATTGGCTGAAAGACTTCAATTAAACATGCTGTTTAAACAAATATCCACAAGCTTAGAGATCTTCCTTATGAATAATTCACATCCTGAAAGAGTGAATAAATGGGAAATACTAGAATGTGTAAAATCTACTTGTGTAGCTCTGAGCATACAGTAATAATTAAGCTACTGATTGTCTTACAATAAATTCATGTTAGAATATATATATTTTTAGGGTGAGCAGCAAAAAAATCTATGAATACTTGATTGCTGCTGGAAATGATGAAAAAAAAATTAACTTCAGTCTCTTAAAGTGGGAAATCTTTCTTAAAAGCCCTGTAGAAGACTGTCCTGATATGTAACTTAATGGTTAACGGTTCTTCATTCTCTCAGGAACATGTTTAACAGCATCCGGGCAAAGTGGGTTTGTTCAGCTCCAGCTGAGGAGAAGCCCTAGGCTCAGGCTGAATGCCTCTTCCCATTGGCGCCGCACTGACACTAGTGGGAGCCTGGTTGAGGAGAGGTCCAGGGGAGGGGTGGAGGAAGATGTATGTCAAAATAATGTGCCTCCAGGATGCATTATATAAGGCTATTAAATTGTCAGTGTCTAAAACAGTGTGGAGCAGATACAAGCTTTGTTTGTGACAGCTGAAAATCCATTTTTCATGTTTGTTTCAGTGTGAGGTTTACCAGTGAGTGGTTCTTTTGTTGGCGCACAGATAAAAAAAACATGTCCCGATTCAGAAAGAGGGACATGAGTGGTTTTTAAAGATGCACCATCAGACTCTGTGGTGGTTCTGCACTTGTTTTTTGTGAAGCTGATTTCTGATGATTCGAATTTCTGTTTAAAACTATGTTAACAATGTATACACATCAATACATTTTCATATGTAGTGTCTGTTTTTGTTTTCTGTTTTATAAAACGTTCAATTTTACTGTTTGAAACATGCAACAGGATTATGGAGTAGATATTTGAAAACTAGATTTAGCATCAAATTTCCTTTACAAGGTTAGTGTTGCTAGCATTGCATAAAAAAGTATTTCCAAATCTACAAACTGTTGAACTTTATTCTGTTCCAATGGGCTGCCAACGTTCCTAAACCTGCATTTTCCATAACAGATTATAAAAGCTCAAAAGGTGAAAACAGAATTATTTTGCTCTTCATTTTTCCTGCTACCTGCAGAAAGTCTTACTCCCTCTTGCTCTCTTGTGGCCTGAATGAGAGTTTATCCCAAATCAAAGGTTTTTCTTGACAGTACCACCTGCCATTATAGGCTCAGTATAAGGCTTTCACTGATCAGAAAAAGATTGAAGTTTCTCTTATTATTTTTGACAGATATTCACCGGTCATGCCGAGAGTTAGGAGACTTCAGGCACTGGTCAGGTTTTCAATGCATCTCTAGGTATTTTGTGTGGCATTTTCTCTGTTGGCAAAAAAAAAAACTGTGGCATTATAACACACAGTTTATTAGATAAACTGCATAGTAAAATAGGACTTTTTTTTAAGTTTGTAAGATTAACAAAGATTGATTAGGAAAAATTAATTACACTACAAAAAACTATGCTACAATTATAAATGAATTGCTTTGATTTCCATTTCACTTTTTCAACATCCCATAACACAAAAATATTAAACACTTTTCAAAGAGCAACAAAACGTAAGAAAGTGGAAGAATCATTGGAGGTTCATAATCTACAGCGAGATGTTTGAGGAAGCATTAGCAATAGAAATAGAGGATTAAACATATTAAATATAAGCGGAGACATTAAAGCAGAAGTCAAAGAAGCACAGATATAAAGGAGCAAAGCAGAAAACAAAAACATTCATGATAACATTACTGTTGTTTTTCCGAGATGTACATTAGGGATTAGACAATGTTTGTGGTGTTTCCTGCTCCCAACTTTGCAGCTGGATTTAAAATGGTCGTTATGGAGTTTTAAAGTTAGATCCTTTAAAATATTACAATAGAATAGAATAGAATAGAATAGAATAGAATAGAATAGAATAGAATAGAATAGAATAGAAATTCCTTTCTTATCCCTCTATGGGAAAGTTTCAGTGCAATAGCAGCAAAGTGACAGGCAATGTTAAAACCAGCTAGAATGATGTTGCTTAGTGTCTTCAATTATTATGAAACCAGATTAGTTGGTCTTGGGGATTGAAGCTGGCAGCTAAACTCCAATAAATTTGAGTTCAACTTGAACTCAAACTGAAAAGCACCATAGTGGTTTATGCACATAAATGTTTAAAGCAGTATTATGTTTGCATGAGGTCATAAGTTGTGGCTGAATGTGGCTAACACATGTACCTTTGTTTAGATCAGAAGCTCATCATCTGGGCTGTAGATTGTTTAAAGTATGAAAGCGTTTAAAAACAAAAAGAAGAGAAACCAATTCAAATTCTCTCTCTTATTCATCTGTTATTTAAGAAATATAAATTATTGTGGTTATCCCACCTACCCTAAAACAATAGAAGTTTAGTCTTAATGTCAGAAAGTGAGAGAAAAAAAACTGCCTCTTTTTATGTAGTTTGCAAATATTTGGTTTCATTGTATTATAATTTTTTAACAGAACACTTCAACAATCATGAACAAAACATTTCAAGAATAGTTTCAAAATTAAACAGATTCAAGTGTTGGTGATTTAAATCTTAAAATGCTGCACACCTGTGGGGGTTTGCTATCTTACTTCCTCGGATCTGGAGTTCTGCATTTCTCATCTAGTTATGGATATTCATTCTAAGCTATACTTCTTACAGCTACTGCAAGGTGGGAGGTAAAATGCACCGAGCTGTGAATCAGTGACCTTTCAGTTATGAACAGTTTGACCCCACAAAGCCAACTGTTGGCGGATGGGAGTTCACAAAGGAGCAAGGCCACCTCAGGCAGCCACTATTGTTGTCGTCCTTTCTCCCAACACCTACACACGATGCTCTGCATCAGTAATAGCTTTGTTTCTTTTTGGGTAAAACACTGCTGCTCGACACATAAAGCAAACCTTTGTAACTATGGTTGTAAAGAATGTGTCCCTCCATAACAAATAAAAATGCGATTCGTTGACTCTGCATGCAACATATTTTTGGTTTGTAGCGGATGTGTTTATGTTTAAAATTACCTTTCTGGTGAGTTTTTGTGTCTGTTCCTTTTCCCTTTTTTTCTCTTAAGTCAGTGCTTCAGACAGGAAAAATTGACCATCTGTGTTTTCCTCTGCACATGTTTGAGGGTCGAGAAATGTGCGACCCCAAAAGCAACGTCTCTGCCCACTTTGTGAGTGCACCGACACGCACAATCTGTTCTCTTTTGAGCACTGTTCACGCTCTTTGCACTGAATAAATACAGCACCTTCTGAATCACGCCGCAGAGAGCAACACTGGCTGCACCAGGAAGGCAGAGAAACAGCCCAAAGCTTACAGAGAGTGGCAGGCAGCAATCTGTAAGCAAGGCTGCAGGGTGAAAAGCAGGGCACCTTGTCCGAATCACTGAGCATGCACAAGCACCTACTCTAGGGTCATCTAGCTAATGGACATCCCTGCACACTTTACTTGTAACAGGGCATCCTGTAAAAGCAAAAATGTATATTAAAAAATTGACTGAGAATATCTAGATAATAAAAATAAATACTTCTTACAAATAACCATCATCTCCAAAGCTTTTAAAAAGTTCACAGACCTTGTCACAGTTTAGCAGTTCACCCAAACACTACAGATGAATGACTTTGATACATCTCCCTGTGGAACTAAATTTCTATTGGCAAGGACACGACTGATCTCTTGCCCTCTGTAATCTCGATTTCCTCTGGCAATACCAGCCACCGTGAACCTGTGGCATTTTGCTGCCTTTAATGATTGGCCCAGTGGTCTGCAACCAATGGCCTTCTTGCCACCAATTCATGACCCGTCAACCCCAATCCTCCCACCAATCCACCAGGCGCACAACACACACGGCACAGAACAAATGTCCCAGTGTCAGAAACAATCCAGACAGCCACCCTGTCCTTCTCTCATAAAGCTGGCATCTCATCTGTCCAAGAGTGAAGACTATGGTAAATGGAATGACATGGCATTTACACTTTCCGTAACAGAAGATCCTGAAGGAATCAAATTGTTCAAATTGAACAGGCTTTTTTTTCTCTCTCTCAAAGATTTACCTGAATGCACATTTGAAATATTAATTCAATTTGCCTTTGTTGACAGGAGACCACTTTTGAGGCGATATCCTATTTGTGAGTGTCTCCCGCTACATTTTTCTTCCCCCAACACACATCTATGCAGGTTATAAAAATGAAGGTGTTGGAACAGGAAGTCTTCTGACTCACAATATAGAGTGTATTGAACAGACCTCTTGCTGATATGCTCGAGGTGCAAAATAACAGAGGACATGCACACACACACACACACACACACACACACACACACACACACATATGCAAGCTACATCCGCCTTTGAAGTTCTGACAGCATCCAGCTTCGTCTCCTCTGCCGAGTGCGGTTCATAATTATTTACCATGACGAGGGCCCCACGTCCCTGCCTAAGAAAAACAAAAGTTTGTCTGCAATGCTTCGGTCATTTTTCATTCAGTGCAATTTCACAGGGAGCACAATCGCGCAGATCAAATTGAGAGAGAGCAGTCTAGCATGAATATCAACTGTGATAGCTCAAGAAGGAAAGCACAGGGGAATTCATTGTCTATCTGTGTGATCTTCTGAATAGAAATTCTCCAGCTATCTGATGCAAATCTTAATGAAAATCCCAAGTGTAATAATGTATAGCCAATATCAGCTATTTTAAAATATATGGTTTGTCATAACTCAACCAAACTGGTTATTAAGAATTTGATCAGTCGCTTTAGCTCTAGGTTTGAACATCTGATGGTTCCTGAGTCTGGATTCTGTTAATGCAAAGAGAGCACATTCAAAAAGTTATTGGAGGAAGCAAAGCACACTTCAAAGACGGTTAGAAGATATATAATGACGTCTCACAGCTTCAGTCTAACACCGACAGTCTGGTCTAAAGTATGACGCAAACAAATATTTATGCAGCTACAGTCCAAATAGTTTTGCCAACCCTGCTTCTTAATTGGACAGGAACAAATTCCTTGATGGAAAAAAAAAGTTTGTTGAGAGTTTGGTTCTGTATGTGCAGCAAATGCTAATGGAAGAGAACTTGTCATCTGGGACTTAGCCAATCAAAAGCACACTTTGGTGTTACCATGGCAGTGATTTAACAGAGAAGTACATATTATTACAGCAAAGTTGAAATACGCAGCCGCTGCATATTTCAACTTTGGTGGTTTTTAAATCAGAAAAGCAGCACAACTTTTCGGAAGTTGAGAAAAACTTATTGTTTTTAATAAACCAGCTTGTTATTATTAAGAGGCTGCTGTAAAATGTCTAAAGTTGGAATCATTTTGATCTAATTCATGAAATCCAGCTGGCCGCTTAAATTAGGCAGGAGACCAAAGAGTCTTTGTAAAACTCGTCATAATTTTACACATTTCTTTAATTTCACTGGCATAGGAAAACATCTCCTACTGCATTTTCAGGATTTGCTGTATTGCCTTCAACACAATTGCTAAAATATCACAATAATGACTCAATAATAACATTAGTTAATCTCACAGTATAAAGTGTAGATGGTTCATTCAGCTTGGGTTGCTGGACACTTGAAATTGAAAGCAGCTCTCATGAATCATTGACATTTTATTTCTGGGTGGTTAATTTCTCTTTTTATATAGAAAAGTGATATAAATGAGACTCTGATGTCATGGGACACTTTCAATTACCCACAATTCATTCCAGTGTACATGCACTACTCAGAATGCAAGGACATCAAAAAAAGCAATACACACTCTGAAGATAGGACTGGTATCAATGCTCCCAAAGATCCATGTCATTTCCTTACATTTAGACCCAAACATGTTTTTCGAACACCACTTATCTGAATAGAAAACCATGTGCTTAGGTCAAAAGTTAAAATTCAATGTTTGTTTGTTGTCAAGCACAATGAGAACCGTCGATATCTTTATGAGTTAAAGCAAAATTAGGTTTGCTGCTTTTTATTTAAGAAATCCACACAAATGGAAAGAGATAACAGCAGCAAGAGGAAAATGACAATACATGTTTTAGCAACCAGAGCAAAGGAGCAAAGCACATAAAGACTCACCAATCGTGTGAATTGTGGTCCGGCCGGGCCTCGTCCCAGGATGCTGCTGGATGGTGTCGTAGAAGGTGGCCTGACACAGCTGGATGGCCGTTATGCTGACCCAGAGGCACAGGCAGAGCAGCCAGGACATGACAGGACACATCTGCTGACAACCAGCAGAGGTGGAATCAACATACCAGACATCGTGTTCCCTACCTGTGACATCCTGCGCTCATCACAAACACAAATCACACTCACTTGCCACTTTCTTTCTTTTTTTTTTCCTGTGATTGGCCTCAGTGCCCCACAGTGGATTTTTTTTCTTAGTCATCCAGATGTATGATTAGGATTATATAAGTATGAGTTCTTCACTTTTTCTTCCCAGTTTGCCCTGTCTTGTCCGCAAGCCACAGCACAGCAAATGTGGTGTGATCCCTGAGGACTTTTTTTTACCATGCAGCACAGATTTCCCCTGACAGGCTGACTTCCTTCAACTCCTGAGATGTGCTTCTCTGCCTCACAACTAAAAAAAAAAAAAAGGAAACTTAAAGAAAGATAAGATTTTGCAAGAAGCCAGCTGCAGAGCCTTTTCTCTCGCTGCCAGAATAATGTGACAGTGACAGGGTGTTAACAGGAATCAAAACGGCTTGTAATGTTTCACCAAGCTCTTGAGTTATAGCAAAAAAAAAGATCCAGAGGAATGGTTCTGGACGCATAAGGATGATACTTCACTGTTTCTCATCGGTAAGATGTAGTTTTGTACATTCTTTTATAAAAGCACTTATTTTTATCAAAGAAAATTTGGTAGGAGGGTGAATTTTTTGGGTCAGAATTTTTTTTTACGATGCATTTTACTGAAAATAAAACTTTTATTAAACCACTTTATTTATGTTTGTCCGTCTTTTCACTTTTCAAATGTCTTGATGCAATTTTAAACTGCAAAGCCATAAAATAAAGAGGCACTACTCAGAAATATATCTCGTCAATTTCAGGTCTTTATGTTTGTCAAACAAACAAAAAACTACTAAATAAAAGATCTTACCTGTGCAACCCAACAAATAGTGTGCAAAAAAATCTCAACAGTTTTCTGTAAATCCATCCATTTTCCCGGTTATGCTGATCCCATCTAGAAACTCTGAATTTGGCTGGAAGAGGAAACTCCACTGACTCTGCCTCCCCACTCCACACTTTGATAGCAACAGTCCAGTGATTCAGAAATAACCGTCAAGCCGGTGTCAGGCAGGGGGGGAAAAAAAGAGGAATTTAAAGCTTTTTCAAGTCTTCACCTTCAGGAGCTGCTCCCGGTGACTGAATTCATTTATCCTCTGGCATTTTACAAGCACGTGTGGAGCGCTCCTTCATTAACTGTGTTGGAATCTTTTCTTCCAGCGTCCGCATCCTTCCAGTGAGAGGCAGCCTCCGAGCAGCGGCTCTCGCTGAGTCCCTCCTCACTCAGCGAGCACTGAGAGACAAATGTTCCCGTGCAGCTTGGCTGAGTGTAAAAACTGTATCACATGTCTTAAAGCCAGACTGCCTCTGGATTAGATGGCATGGTGGGACTCCATCTGATCATATGCTTCTGACAATTGCAAATCAGGAAAGCTGGCACCACTCACACTGCTGTGACCGCATGATTAACAATTATTTACATTTAGAACAGCCGTTCCTCCCGGGGCTGCTCATCCTTTTATGGATTGTCCTATTAGCTTTTCTGTGTGAGTTTTCTGTTGCCCCACATTGGTGAGATGCACAAAGTATCTCTAAGTATTTCCAAGAAACTCTGAAGGATTACTAGAGAGAAAAAGGAAGCAGTGAGAAAATGGGTTGTTTAATCCTTCAGCTTACTTGCGCTGTGTATATATAAAAAAAGAAATCTTCTCACCCCTGGTAAAATGCCTCGATTTTTTTGCAAAAGGAGATTTTGAGGTAAGGCTGGTATTTGAAATTATTTATAATTCTACTTTGTGACTAAGGTTAGCAATTTCAGCTAAAGAAAATCCACCCCAAAGCATAAAGCCTCCACTACCTATTGGTGACGTGCAAAATAAGTAGAACCATTGCCTTCATCAAACCATTGTATATTTCTCTAATACAATTGGGAGACTTTAAATCTGGGTAATAAAGTTGTTGCACCGTATTCGGTGAAAATACAAGCCACATAACAAGCAAGCGTGCACATTTACAAACCATGCCTTAATATTTAATATTTATTTTCTCCCTTAAAGATGCTGTATTATGTTTTCCAGCCATATATAATCATTTTATAGCACAATCAAGAAATTATGTTTTCAGTTGTAATAAATATGCTGTATATCAAATATGACTTAAAAGATATTTGACTTAGTAATTTAACACCTTGAAATTAGGTCTCAGTCTCTTTAAGAAAGTACTGCTTTCTGCCTTCAGGGTGTCATCACAACATCCCTCCTCTTTTAACCCTTTAGCAACATTTTTATCAGCGTTCTCACTAAAACTTGGAAAATAGAGCACATCACGACACTTTTAAGACCCTCACACTGTAGCTCAAAGAATACCCTGTAAAATACCGTACTTATGTTAGTTTACAAGTCACTGAACTGTTTAGCATTAAAATACTTTTAAGAAACATTGTTGTTGTGTCAACCTTCCAGGCCCCTCAGGTCTTCTGGTTCTGGTTCCGCAGAACCAGAACCAAACATGAAGAAGCAGCATTCAGTTCTATGCACCACAAATCTGGAACAAATTTCCAGAAAACTGCAAAACAGCTGAAACACTGAGTGCCTTTAAATTAAGTCTGTTCAGAGTTGGGTTTTATTAACAGTGATTGAACATTTGATAAACAAATTTAGTGTAGCTTTCTTAATAACAAGATGTAAAACTATTTTTTTAACATAATATTGCACCTTTAGTGTCAGATGGCCGTCATTCAGTGTTGCCTAGACACTTACGCTTTCAAAGCGCCTCCTATTTCCACAGGGCTCTTCTTTGGAGCTGAAGTCTCCAGCCTCAGCTCCCGCAGACTAGCAGCAGCAGAAATTAGGTGGAGTTGCAAGTCTGTTTATCATATGAACCACTTTTCAGTAAAATGCTCTGAGAAGCATTTTACTGAAAATGCACTGAAAATGCTTCTCAGTCCAACGCTTGAATGGTTGCAAATGGCATATTAGGACAGACTGTGATGACATGCTGAATGCGGAGCGTTGGAAAGAGCAGTTTCTTTTCGAGACAGAGGCCAATTTGAAAGCATCAAATTGCTAAATTTATTTTAAGTTATGTCAAACATAACTTAAAATAAATTTTACAGCATTTTATAACAATTTATAACAACTGAGGGGAACATGGTTGCTTGATTGTGCTACAAAATGGCACTGTGTGGCTGGAAAATGCATAATGTACAACAAGAACTTCTTTGTTTTAACCTTTTTTACTCATGGAACATGTAATATTCTTGATCCACTTTGGGTGAGTTTTGAATTTATGAAGTAAATCATTATACAAATATACAAAATAAGACGAGTAAAGAAAACAAAAACCTGTACTCAGTAGAAATGAGACACATTTGGGTGAGATGAGTGAAAAGAAAAACTGTAAGCTAACTTTCTCCAGAAACAATAGTCTATTCAATGGAAGGTAATATGCACCTGCATCTGGGGACATTCTCCTGTTTAAGATGGAAACTTAATGATGAGCCGATAAAAGGGAGGGCGGTGAGTGTTGTTATTCAGAGTAAATAAGCTCTACACTGTATGAGTGAGGAAACGACTCCATCTGCCCTGTTCTCTGTCACCTTTACTGCATTCTGAGCTCTTGTTTTGAATTGTGATCTTTTTTTTATCACTGGCATGCAGAACATGCCCAAGGCCCACAGCTCACACTGCAATCTCTACGGCGTAAACACTTGACAATTTATTTTGATGCTTGCTAGGGAAGACAGAGTGCATCCCCAGTTCAGGAAGGAGTGAAGAATACCCACAGAGAAGCTATTTTACAATGCTGCATTAATGTTTGAGGATTTTGGCAACATTGTAGAAAGGACTGGGACAAGCTGTACCGAAGGAAGACAACATAAACTGCTGAGTTGTTTTTGAGAGGGATTATTTTCAGAGACTGTGTAGTCTTTAATTGTTAACGTATTGCCCCATGGAGACGTTGCGTTTTGTCATTTTGTCGCCTTATTTGAGTCGTCTGGTCTAATGAGAGTCAGCTAGGAAATTCTTGAAACTCAAAAGACATTTACTCTGCTGCAAACGCAGATAAATGAAATAAAAAAACATTAGTTTTATTATTATTGATGACAAGGATGCGTTCAAGTTCCGCTGGGGATGAGAGAGGATGATCCAAAAATGAAACATGGATTCCAGAACCTACAGTAATTGTAAAAGCCTAGTTAAAGGTGGGGGAGCACCAGCACCAGCCAAAGAGCAAAATATTTGCCCGCAGCTAAACTATCCAGATCATCAGCGCTCTCGTCTGATCTTGGAAGCTGAGAGTTAGAACTTGGTAGACGTTTCCCTGGGAATACCAAGTGCTGAAAGATATGGGTTTGTCACCCAGTCCTGTCACATGTTGAAGTGTCCTTGCAAGAGACGCTAAACTCTTTGTGGCTCAATGCTTTTTTATGTGTGAATGAAGGAACAGAAAGTCTTAAATACATTTAAAATAAAGCTTTTTTTTCCCCTGAAACAAATGGATTTGATATAAAACATTTGGAGAGTGTAGATAACTTTCTAACCATTTTTAATGAAAAAGTAACAAACATAGAAGAACTTAAGATTACTGATTAAAGATGCAGTTTCTACAAGGCATAACATTTCTTGAGTTTTTTATGCATCTGAATGTGGATAATTAAAGTTTTTTCATCAATGCAGACACACAAAATCAAAAACTAAAAAAAATAAATATTGAAGCTTTTGTTTAGGGGAAAAAAAAAACCTCAAGGTTGAGAAGTAAACAAACGTTAGTGGGAATGACTTTGGGTCTTTTGGCTCCATTGTAACATTATGATGAGAACAAACCAAAAAGGGTGTTCCCTTTTTGGTTTGTTGAGATATTCATATGAGATATGAGATATTGATAGGCTTTTTTTTACTCATATCACAAAACACAAACTTAATAAATAATGTGGTCTGTAAGATTTGATTCCAGCCAATTAAGCACCTTATACTAGCATTCAGTTTTACAGTTTTCTCACCTAATATCTAAAAATGTAAAGACATGAAGACTTTCAGACATGACCTCCAACCAGAAGGAATTACCAGCAGTGGAAGGTCCTTGGAGCCATGGTGGAGACTCGCATTAAGATGCTTAATTAGTGTACAAGTGATCTGAGATCAAACTACAACCAAAGAAAAGAACATGTTGTGATGTACAAAAAGGGAGTGTTGTTTTTAAGTGTAATAAAACTGTCCCAGACTTTACAAAGAGCCCAACAGGACAGAATATTGGAGAGCCTAGAAAAAGGAGTTTGATTATTTTACTGGATATCTCCCCAAATAAGTTTAAATAAATGTAAACTGTTTAAATATGCTGGATGTCAGAACTCTTGATTTAAGGATAATATGTCACAAAAACAAGTTTTGGTGTTTGATATGAAGCATTGTTTAAGTTGTCCTCTCAGACTAACTGACACAGAAACATGCAGGTCAGTGAAAGGCTGAGAGGACCAGCTCGCCTGTAGCTCAACTGGAGCTCATTCCTGTACGAGCCGGACTGATGTTTATGAGATTTTTACTCTATTCTGGCTGAAGAATAATTGGATATACTCTCTGTGCCAAACTATAACCTCTTCTACTCTACTAAAAATTGAGTAGTTATCTTGTGTTTGATGTTACTGAAAATAGGGACCGTTACCCTTTTCTAAAAGCACTTAAATTCATTTACCGCTATTTAGGTGGGAAAGGGGTTATGACATAAACTGTAATAAAAAGGGTGTAACAGAGAGAAATATTAAGAATACAACTTAGAACCACTGTAGATAAGTGGGAAGAAATTGGCCAAGGAAGAGCATATTTTTGGGGAAAAAAACTCACATATTTACAAGAATAAATTTAGATATTTAAAAAAGCATATAATTTCTATAAATGTCTGACTGTGTAATTTAGGTACGCTTTCTTTCTTACTTACACATTTCGGATTTTGCAATGTCAATAAATATATGCATTTATCATGGAAAACTGAAATTTACATTTTCATCATCAGAAAATGTCCAAGATTTTTTTGCAAAGATGTGAAATAGAATAATTTCTGGGGGTCTTTTGTTGTTGTTGTTGTTGTTTATCTGTGATGGCCTTAATACTCCGCCACAAAAGAAAGACTGAATTGACAACTGAAGGATCAAAATAAAATTGAATCATTAGGTGAAATAAAAATGATAAAATTGTGTATTGTTTACACTGTTTTATAATAGAATTTTTGAAAAAGTATGGCAGTATTTTTCTTTATTAAGGCAAACAAGAGTGTTAGTTTATCTCTGAAATTTATTGAAACTATTACAGATTAAGTCTTGCTTTTTCCAATAGTCATTTGCTGATGTATTTATTTAGTGTTTAAGAATAAAAATTCAGTTTCACCTTGAGCTTTCATTTAATACATAGTCTCATATCTTCACTCATAATTGCTTATACCTAAATAAATCTACTTTGCATGGTACATTTTTGTGGAAAAAAAGAACAATTGACTGTAACATATGTGACAAAGGGGTCTCCTATTTCCTCCTTAAAGGACAAAGCCCCCCACACAGACATACAGAGACTAAAACACAAATTAATTTAAATACTAAAACACACAGGTCAGTAGTTTAGCAACTAAGCTTTTGATCAGTCAAAATTTCAACTTACAAATCTACGAAGAGTAAACGGACTGTGTATTGTGGAATGAATAAACATTTGGCAGAACAGGAGAATCCAACAATGGACAATTAAGAAATCAAAAGCGTAAATATTGACGAACCAAATGAATTAATCAGAGTAAATGTGGTACATCTGTGGCAGGAGGATCCAGCGAAAGTGAGGGAGGAGACGCATTATCGCAAAGGGACGTGAACTAAGATCCGAAGATCTTCAAACAAGAAAAGAACAAAAAGGGCTGACTGTAATCCAAGAAAAATAAATCCAAATATACAAGGAACAGAAAGCAAGAATGAACAAAGAAACAAAACAAACGACCAAATATGTGTAACCGGGTGGTTTTACCTAAAACATCGTTTACATAAATGGCTGTAAATTTCCACCTGTTTTGGGTCATTGAACACATCTAGGCCCCACCTTCACTTCCGTTCACAGCCTTGTCGGGCTCATTAGGGTATATAGGCACCGGGTGCGCACGCCAATCTGAATGTGTTTGTCGGGTCAGTTGGCTCTCGATCACAGGAGCGCTGGTGCCGCTCATCGGGTTGCTGTCGGAGGGTTCGGATCGTGGACGTGTGATACTGGTAGGATAAATGTGTTATTTTTCTGATGCAATTACCCTACCTGTCTTCATTATTGTCAGCAGATGCGTTATTGTTTTCTTTTGGTATTACAGATTGCTGCTGTTGCCTATTGTGCTCTCACCAGGGTGTTGGTGTTTGTAGTTTAAATGCTCTCAGATAATCAATTAATAAGTCCGCTCTCAAAGCTGGAGTTT
>CAEGAF010122208.1:0-21465 GCA_903067075.1 Micropoecilia bifurca | reverse complement strand
GACAATTTGGAGAGACCAATTAACCTAACAGTCATGTTTTTGGACTGTGGGAGGAAACCGGAGTACCCGGAGAAAACCCACGCATGCACAGGGAGAACATGCAAACTCCATGCAGAAAGGCCGGGGCCGGGAATCGAACCCAGAACCTTCTTGTTGCAAGGCAACAGCTCTACCAACTACGCCACTGTGCATTTGACAAACACAATGTACAAATTTGCTGTTTTACATGAGATTTTATGGAGAATGCTGCTAATTAAAGCAGCTAATTAATTTGTTCTGAGAGTTTGCCAGCCTGGATCATCCTGTGTGCAACCGAGCACAATGCCAAAAACCAGAGAATTCTTCAACGACCTTAGAGAAGCAATTATTGCTGTTCATCAATCTGGGAAGTGTTTTAGGGACATTTATAAACTACTTAAAGTCCCTCATTATACAGAGAGAAAGAGTTTTCCCACAGGAGAAACATTTTAAACACCAGCCAATCTTCCCATTACTGAGCATCCCATCAAATTCATCCCAAGGTCAGACTGTGCAAAGCTCAAATAAGATATAAATAAGTAAATACATCCAAAGACTTTTCAGCCTTTGGATGTTGCAGTGTGGCTAGTTTGGAGAGATTGAGGAAGCAAAGTATTTGAGAGTTAAATGTTTGGTAATCTGCCAGACAGATGGCCTAAGGCAGAGCTGTGCATAAAAAATGCCTGCAACCCCATGAACTGCAGCAGTAATGTGAGAGGCTGATAAAGTCATTAGAAACTATTTTCAGTTAATGCTGCCATAACTTCACAAGCTAATGATTCATAGAGTTCACATAAACTTTCACACACAGCCTTTGGCTTTGTTTAGATTTCTCTCTTCTTTTTTTTTTAAACGAGGGACATTTGCAAATGATTTTGTGTGATTTAAAGTTTATTACAAGTAAAATCCAGTAAAACCAATTCATATTTAATTAAAACTAAAATACTGATAGAACATGTTTTCCACGGCCTGGATCTTAAAATTATACACTGCCTGGCCAAAAGAAGAAAAAAAAGAAAAGAAAGCGACCCGACTGCTGTAATATTTCATTCGACTGCCTTTAGCTTTAAATTACAGCACACATTCCTTGTGGCTTCTGCAATGCCATGACATTTGTTTCCATCCAGTGCTGTGTTAATTCTTCAACAAAATCCTTTACTGATGGTGGGGAGAGTCTGACTACTTCCTGAAGCTTTAAGGTTTGAATCCTGGAGCTGGCATCTCAGAATGTGTCTGTGTCACCAGGGGAGAAAAAAAAATCAATTTGTGAAATAACCTGGTTATTCAGTTGACCTCATTCTTTGGACTCATAATGTTTGCTGGTCTTTCTGTAACAACCCCAGAACAAAGCCCTGACCTCACAGGCTGGTGCAGGAGGCCCTGCAGGAACGATCTCCTCACCCTGATGCATCCGGACCGGAGCAGTCGGTCTGGACTCATGACCTGCTTCCGGTCTTTGTGCTTCCTTGCAACTTGAAGCATTTTTTTCTGTGACCCCAAACTGCCGTTCCATTCGGTTTTTCTCCCAAAGGGATTTTGTCAGAGAATAATAGAAGAATGTAACTTAAAATTTACACGCACACATTCCACCTGGATGACAGTTTTAGAACAGGTGACATTAGAATAACCCTTCTTCTTCCACACACACCCAGCCTGTGTGAACAGGGCTTCAAGCTGACATTAAACAGTGACAGTGTGGTTGCTGCTGGCAACAAGAACCAGCTGCCAGTAGTGTGATTTTCCCAGTTGGACTCTGAGCTGATTTACTTGGAACCACCACTGACACCCACTGTGTTTGAAAGAGAAGTTTGAAATTCAGACCTCAGGAAAACTTTTAGTCTGTTCATAGCTGCAGGACTGTGTTTCAGCTGGGAGAGGCGGAGAGCATGTGTGAGAACGATAAAAACAATAGAAGAAAAATCTGATCATTTTTACACGCTGTACTGCTTTTTACTCCTCTAATGTATTTTCCTGATCATGCTTCATTAAATCACTCTTACGAAACACGTTTTAAAATCCAGTAGAACGTAAAACACAAAATAAGGAAAAAGCTTCCCAAACAAACAGGTGTTGAGTGAAAAGTAAAGCCCAATGGCTGGATGTTGAGTGCTTCTTTGTAACTGTCGTCAATTGTTTGTAACAACTGAACTGTAAAACTTACGAAGTAACTTGAAAATGAAAGTTCACCTGCTGCCTTAAAATGCAATTTAAGTCAACAAGAAAACTGTTTTGGTTTTAACTCAGAAATTAAAGTTCATGAAGTTGATTTAGCAAGAGACAAGTTATCTAAACATTGTTTTTTTAAGTTCATTAATCTTGAATTGTAAGTTTTAACTTACTGCTGCAATTTAAACCAAATAATTATTTCACAATGTGCAGGACAAAAACTTCCCTCCCCTAGTTAAACAGCACACATTTCTCTATTATTTTTACTTATTATCAAGCTAAAATAACTACTTATATAAATTAAGAATGATTAAAATTGTTGTTTCAAATTGCATTAACAACATTTCTGTTCTAATTCTATTAAATATCACAATGAATTCTGCTCAAAACATTTTAGTGTAAACAGAAAATTATTTTCAAACTTTTCAAACAATCAGTTCTATTTTCCTGATAATAACACACACATGTGTGTTATTATTTACATTAATAACACACAGGAGTCAGATCAATGTAACACACTTCCAGTTCCCACTGACCTTTTCTTCTTTTCAGTTTTTGTAAGTGCTAACCTAAAAATCTTATTTATTCAACTCTTGAAGGTTTGACAACATGAATAAAATGTTAACACAACGTTAGACAACTCCAGCCTGACTGCCTGTATGTTTGACCACTGTAATTCTGAACGGTTCCATTAGCATGTAGCAGGTGCAGCTAATCGAGACAAACAGAGCAGGGAAAGTATTCAGTGCCGTATGTTCTGTTGTGTCGTTCTCTTATTCATCAGCTGTAAAATAATAAAAAAAATGTTTATTAGAACACAAAAGCAAAGAGCAAGAGTTTTGGGTTTGTAAAACCACACAGCATGGTAAAAATTTTATTGAATGAACTGTTCAAAATTGTTAATGTAGAAGAAATGTAAGTAACAAGTGAGGAGGGTTTAGTGTAATTTGTCTTGTATTATGAAACAGTGTGGTAATCCTTTTTTTAATCCCTGTGCTCAATGAAGACCTTAAACCTTGTTCTGTTCTAAAACTCTAATGCTTAGGCAGTAATTATAGACTGTGAAGAAAGGAGGCTGAAACATGCTGAGACTTCATTACACACACTTTAAAAGTAACTGGCTTATTGCAACCCTTACTTGGTTTACTGGGCCTGTAGGCAGAGTCACCCAGGGGCCATTCAGCTCATCAAGATGTGCTCACTTGTTGTCAAATCATAAAATACTATTTAAGTAACTATGGCTTTACTCTCTGTAGTCCAACCATTTTGCGTATTTGTTGCTTTTTTTAGTCCAAGTCACAGTGTTTTCTAAAGGGGACATAACATACAAAACCCACCTTCTTAACCCCAGAATACATTTTTTGTGTACTTTGCATGTTTAGGAGTGCAACCTATCTAAATTGTCACTGGCAAATAAAACCACTTAAATTATTTAAAAAGATGAACTACTGTACTTTCAACCTGTGTACAGGCTGTAATAATAACTACCGTATTTTCCGCACTACAAGGCGCACCGGATTATAAGGTGCACCTTCAATGAATGGCCTATTTTAAAACCTTTTTCATATATAAGGCGCACCGCATTATAAGGTGCATAGAATAGACGCCACAGTTATGTTACCACCTGTCCGGTATTGAACGGGACATGATTTGTTCCGTTCACTACAAATATGGATGTCTAATAATAAAAAATTGGTCCCGAGTTCTTTATATAGCATCTGCACTAGTTATTGTTTCACTCACGGTTTTGGTGTTGCAAAATTGTGCCCAACTGCTTTCTGGTTAGCATAGACCAACCGACACGATGCAACAATTTAATCACTTATTTTTGTCATAACTTGTTGCGTATGCTGAATTGACAACTCCACTGACGGTCGGACTTCTTAGTCCGCATGCGCGGGCATGTACTCACTGCATGTATGCTATCCTGACAGCGTATGGCGATATGACAGAACACCGGACGATGGTCACCTGTCTCCGTTCGCGCACAGCATGTTGGTGGAGAACGTGATGCTAGATGACCTGCAGATGACCTGATTATTAGGTGGGTATGTAGATACATAGACATGTCTATGAGTAGGTAGGTCAGTCAAACTTTATTAACAAACCATTTTTTTGACAACTTTTTTGACAAAATCCCAGCATGCACTGTGCTTACCATAGTTGTTAGACCTGTTGTGGCTCAATATTGGTCCATAGATTAGGCACTCCGGGTTATAAAGCGCACCGTCGGCTTTTGAGGAAATTTAAGGTTTTTTGGTGCGCCTTATAGTGCGGAAAATACGGTATTTCTCAAAGAATGCTATAAGTGCTTTGCTGTTTTCATCTGTAATAAATAGGTCAAACACCAGCACCATCCTGTGACACAAAGAGGGTGAACAACAACCGTAAGCAACTAAACTGAGAATACAGAAGTGGAGAAAGAGGATTTCAACAAAGATTTTGCTAATTTATCTGCAGTTTTTGACAAGGAAGTTAGTTGGAGTCTGGATGGACTGGTGGCGTGTTCAGGGTAACCCTTCCAGGGTGACCTCGCCTCTCATCCATTGACCACTGAAGATAGGCTCCAACACACCTCATGACCCCACTATTGATAAGTGTGTAAGATAAGGAAGGATGGCACCTCTATTTATGGAGTCATATAGTCCAGGAAGCGATGATGGCTCCAAAGTTTCTGGAAAAGAAGGATCCAACAATAAAGGGTCGGAGCTGGACATCTGTCACCTCTGAATGGCAACACTTTTTTTTCTTTTATTACAAACAAACTTCTTGGCTGAATCCGAAATTGAACTTGAAATATAATTATTGGTTAAAAAAAGAAAAGAAAAACAAGCATAAAAGTTTCAACTTCAGGTAGGGTTTCTTGACTGAACGTTTTACACATCATCCAAGTCAAGTCTTCCTATAAGTGTAAAGGCTCAGCTGGGGTAATTTGTGTTGTTAATACCAACACAGATGTGTAGCTTTACATTCTAAGTGTTATTAAGTTACTGGCATGTCATTTTCTCAGACTGTGAGCCAGCCGTACCACATGATGTGGAATGAAAAATGTAAAAGAAGTTTTTGCTTCTTTCATCCCAGTCTGTAAACTCAGGCTGACACCTCCGCTGCTGCTGTGGTGTTATGAAGTGAATGTTAGAAGTGAAATGAAACCAGTCAATGTGACTCATTACTACACCACTCTTAACCGTGTTTAAATGCTGTCTGAGTCAGTCTGACATTAAATATGGTGACTGTTTTAAATCTCAAGATTACAGACTCACAAGTTTTGGAAATATATTTTCTGAAGAAGTTTTATGTGAACAAAAGGTAGAACTTGTCTTAATTTACTTGACGCAAATGGACTGATTAAACATCATTTATTTATTTATTTATTTATTTATTTATTTATTCATTTATTTATTTATCACTGAGGATACCATTCTAAATTTGCTATTTTCTAGAAACATTATGACAAAGAAAAAAATAACATATGTCTTAAGTTTAGAATTGAATAAATTATTGAATAAATTATTGAGGAGAATTAGTTCCATGTAATGAAACCATATTGGAAGTGTGAGCTAAAATGTAAGATGTACCTCAGGGCTCTGTGTTCTCGCCATTCCTTCTCTCTCTCTACACTTCAGATGATGACTTTGAGTCTGACTTCTGCCATCTACAGTAATACTCAGATGACTCTGCAGTTGTCGGGTTTATCAGAGATGAACAAGAGGCTGAGCTCAGAGAGCTGGTGCAGCGCTTTGTGTCATGGAGGGAACAATCATCTCATCTTAAATGTGAACTAAACAAAGGAGATGATTGTAGATTTTAAACCATATTTTCATCTTTGGAGAAGAAGTGGAGGTGGTCAAGGAATATAAATACCTTGGTGTTCATCTGGACAACAGACTGGACTGGAGACACAACAGTGAAGCAACTATAAGAAGGAACAGAGCAGACTGGACTTGTTGAGGATGATAAGATCATTCAGGGTTTGTACTGAGATGCTGCAGATCTTCTATAAGTTTGTTGTTGAGAGTGTCATCTCTTCTGCTGCCATCTTTTGGTTCAGCACCATCAGACCCAGAGACCTAAAAAAGCTCAACAACCTGATAAAGAAGGCTGGTTCTGTTCTGGTTCTGGGGATGACTGGAACCTCTGGAGATGATGATGCAAACAAGGATTCTTCATAAAATCAAGAAACTTATAGACATCAATGAATATCTTCTTTATGAGACTGTTATAGAAAAACAGAATGTCTTCGATCAGAGGCTTTTTCAAATTTGCTGTAACACAGACTGCTACAGGAGATCTTTTCTGCCAACAGCCGTTACAATCTACAACAACTCTGAATAATTTGAATTAATAGCTACAACAGTATTTAATTTCCCATTGGACTAAATTTCCCCCTTTTGAATTGAATCCAATTCTGTTTTTAGAAAAACAGTTATGTCATCTTGACATCATCATCATCATGTCGAAACATGAGCCATGTTAAAAAACATCTGACATTAATTAGCATGTGAGTATTGAGGTGGCGATGTGCATGCAGGAGTCAGTTCTGACTTTCTAACCTGCTTCTCTCACATCAGCCACCATCATCTCACAAGAAATAATTACAGCGATTAGAAGAAGTGAGTGGACAGCAGCTGCGATTAGCATATAGTCCAGGCCAAATACTAATGGATTTGGTGTGTGTGGCCTGGCATTGTCACACGCCTGCATGCCCCCTCTCGCCGGCTGAGGAAGAAAATCCAATTAGTCACCATGCATGCTCTCAAGTGGAAGAGAGAAATTGAGAAGCTCAGACAAAAGCACAGACACGGAGCAGACCGGAATAATAATGTGTATTACTGGAGGAGCTGCAGGACATTTTCCTAACAACTACCTTCACAATGGCCACATTTACATGTCCATAATGATCGCTTTAATGTCAGTTAAGCCTAAGTAATGGGTAACTAACTCATAAAAATAATGATCTTCACTTCTTCTCTCATCCTTACTTTGATTTCACAGCGTAATCATTGTACATGTTGCTTCTCTGTCAGCAGTAATCAAACCTCCAGAAGACACCAGTCCCAGCAGTAAACAGCAGAAACATTACCGTGGCAGCTCATGGTTGAACAAATGCGTTCTCAAAGCAGTCAGAGGAACTGTCACAAAAGCATTAATGCTGGTTTGTTTCTCTCTTTCTCGCTAATTCTCTTTTATTTCTGATAAATATTTATGAAATCTGTCACAAAGGCTTGAACAGGATTAATGAATAAAGAAACTTTAATTTCTATCCGGCACGGAGCCTCCAGAAGTTTTACGAACTATGTGAGGGGAAAAAAATAGCTAGAGTGAAAATTGATCAGAATTATGGGCACAAGCCGGGTTTAAATAACTATTCAAATAAATGAATATCACATGAATTTTGAGCTGCAGGAGTACAGAATGTCTCAGCAAATGTGGAAAAAGGAGGGAACGCCATTTAGAACAACAAAGCTGTGAAGACCAGCTAACTCACCTTAAAGGGGCAGGTCTGCTTTTCCACGTAGCGTGTGTAGTGCCCATTCAACAGTAACACATATTACATATTAAGAGAACTGTGGACTGATTTCTAATGAGGGGGTCAAGCTTCACTTGAAACATTATTTAAGAGCATATTTTCCAACAATTGCCAAGCCTCGACCGGTCAATGGTGGTAAAAAGGTTGGGGACACAGCTGGAACATATGTACAGCAGACTGGCTGCCATTTGTAATTACAGGTAGATAGATTTGAATGTCGTCTGTAAAACAATGAAAAGAGACTTTGTGCTTTTTAAAAATACAACCGAGAAGCAGCAGATAGAAGACAAAAAGATCAGGTGCTAATATCAACCTCCGGGGAACCCCGTACTTCAGAGGAGACACGGAGGGAGAATGTTGAAGATTTACAGAAAAACTCCTGTTTGAAAGAAAAGAAGGACAGCAGGAAACTGGGACCTGGGCAGAAACCCCGTCAGGATTCAAAGCCAGGAATGGTTTTGTCCATCCAGATGAAACTCTTTCTTGTCTGACAATGTAACTTATATCTCTCAATGTCCCGTGTCTGGTGCTCCCTTACAAAGTCCAAATGAACATGTTGGTGGAATGTAGGAGATTTGTACTTTGAAGATGCTCATTTCTGTCAGACGTAATCTTGCCATATACTGTAGCTATTTGACTTCAGTCAGCATCATACATCACCACAATCTTGAGCATTTGGCCATTTTTTTAAAGACAGCCCTTCTGATTCATGAGCTCAGAGACATTTTGTTGGAGTGACGGCGCTGTTTTGCCGAAAACCCCCTCAAAATGTTATAATAACTTTAAAGCATTCTGTCTTACTGTGCCCCACCCACATGGAGATAGTGTGTTAAGAGGCCTTCCTTGCTCAGCTCAGCATCTCTTCCAGATTCAAAGACACAAAGATTTCTTGCCTGTGTTTCATAACAATTTGAGTGACTCATCAAAAATGGGCAAATGTATGCCCAAATTTGACATTTATGACAATAATATTCACCTTTTGATCATCAGAACAACCTCTTTGAGTTAAACGAAGTTCTCAATAACTTGCCTGATCTGTTTGTCTCTTGCTCATTATTTTGAAGCTGCAACTACGGCTAATCTAGTTGTGTGGGCTGAGTTATTATGGGCTGGAAAGGTTTTGAGTTTAAGTTAGTTTTACAGTGCAGATATTTGCTCTTCCAACACATGTGGAAGTTTAGATCTTCAAAGGGCTGTTTACTGCTTCCAGACAGGATAAGAATACAATATTAGATTATTTTCCCAGTGGGCTCTGTCTAACTGTAAGAGACCTCAGCACTTTGTAACAACAAATGCAAAGGTTGGAAACATCCAGTTTGAAAACATTGCGTTGTACACTTTTAGTGATAAATGCCAAAATCCGCATTGGTGATTTACAGTATGTTAGACCTTTTCAAGAGTGTGGAGCGACTCTGCATAAGTTGTCATCAGTGTTGTGGGTCTATTATAAGGGATAAGCTGTTTCAGAGCATGCTTGATGACTTATATCTCATTCCAGCGCTATACTTTCATATCCTCTATAAACTTGCTGCTTTAGTGTTTGTATAAAACGGATTGAAAAAACATGCTAGTACTAATTAGCGGCTCAATAATTAGCAAAGCCCACTGCTAAGTGTTGTTTGCTGCTAGAAACCTACTCTAAATGGGTATGAGATTATTCTAAGATGTTTGGCTTAATGCCCACACTTCCTGTCCTGGATATTATTAAACGATTTCCCTCCGCTATAAATCACCAAAACACTTACTTCCTAACGTTCATGTATTAGAGTTGTTTGGATGTGGCATACCGGTATCATATTTGATAAATATTTGTTTATGCAAATCAGTTAGGTTAAAACATTTTTTTCTTTTAATTCCACTGCGGATTCTACGACATGACATTTACAGTTTCTGCAAAACTGTCTCGCTCTATCAAAAAGAACTTTAATTTATTTGTTATTATTTCACCCTAGATCACTTTGTTGCCACAGCTGTTTGCTTAAACGAACAGTACTTCTGCAGGATATCACTCTTGTTTGCACTGAAGGTTGTATTTCTCTGAAACGTAATTATACTGTGAGCAACTCTGCTGGCTGTCAAGCTGTTTTTCATAATCATGAAATAATTATTTCCAAAGCTGAAGACAACAGCAGACTGTTTTCTTGCTATCAGAAAAGGCAGTGAGTAGACATGTGACACAAATGAAACAGACCCGAACAGACCAGAGCTTCATCATCGTGAAACACCTCTCATACTTCAGTGTGACAGGTGCAGTGATCATGTGGGGCCGCTGCAGAAGAACTTAGATGTTATAATTATTTCTTTCTAATGTTTATTAATTTATGCTTTTGAGTCAAGCTTTAAGCTAACTGAAAATCAGTTGTTTGCCGCAAGGGAAGACCGCAGTGCTGCATGTTCCAAACAGAGAAACGATCTGTGTCAAAGCACGGGTCCGTGATCAGAGTGTGAATTCATAGTGTGTGTGTTTTTGATGGAGGTAATGATTCGAGGAGGAAAAGAGATCTAAAAAAAACCATACAGGTCATACCACAAGATGTAGCGAAGTCACTAACCTTATTCTTGACTTCAGTACCACGTTGAAACAATTTCACTGTGTATTTCAGCTGTATTATGGACCTGACTGCGAGCCTCTGAATGCTACTGTTAATAGGGCTGTGCTGGTTGATTAACAAAACACTTTGTTAATCAAAGTGTTTTGATTTTTCCAAGTTTAACGTAGATTTTATACTTACTGTTTGATGAGTACCAGCTTTAAAAAATCTATTTTTATTTACATTCATCAAATTGGTCCGACATGTCCTTCTCAATAATAAAGAATCAGTATCATTATTAGAGCAATTAAACCTGTTCTGTGGTCAAAGAACAGCTTTTTGATAGTTTCTAAAGATTTGAATTGAGATGATTTCATCTTTAGTGATGAAGTTCAAGGTTGGAAGATTTATTTGCCTTCACTCCAGTCTTCAACTCTCTCCACAGAATCTCAATCAAATTTAATCAAGGACTCTGTTCAAGGAGTTCTGTTAAACTCCATTCCATTTTAATTCACTTCAGTTGTTAACAATGTTGAAAATATTTACCAACAAGCATGTTCAAAAGGTTAAAAGCTAAAGCTGTGAATAATTTTAGAGTCTGTGGGGTTTTCAACAGATAATGATTTTTTAATCTTGTTTTTCTGGCAACCTGCAAGTTTAGGAAACCACCTAGTTGGGTTTGTAATTAAAATTACATTATAGTATGAATTTATGTATGAGCAATAAAATATTTAAAGTGTTCTTTTAATCCAGAGTGAAAAAAAACCCATTGCAAGTGACCTGGAAACCATAGACAGTAAATTTCAAATGACCTGTTGACATTCTAAACATCCTGCCTTAATACCTCTGGCTTTGCAAACATTCATTTTGATTTGGCTGCTATAGTATGAGCTGTGAGTAGCGCAGTAGGTAGCACTGTTGCCTTGCAGCAAGAAGGTCCTGGGTTTGATTCCCTGCCTGGGTTCTGACATGATTCTCAAGTTGACTGGTCTCTCTGAATTCTCCTCAGGTGTGTGTGCATGGTTGTTTGTCCTGTCTGTCCCTGTGTTGACCTGTCCAGGGTGACCCCTGCCTCTCGGCCGAAATGTCTCGCTGGAGATAGGGACAAGGCTGTAAAGAAAATGGATGGATGTGTTATAAAAAACTACAGCATATACTACTATGATCCATGAAATACATCATTTCCCTGCTCCACTGTGTGTTTATGTGTTCCACAAATTAAACATCACAAAAGGACAGCCTATAATATCCTATAATAACAGAAGTTACAAGCAACCTATAACTTTAACTTTGGCAGCACAAAGCAAACAAACCACTATTGGTATTATTTTATTTAATTTATAATTATTTTTTTTTTAAAAACCTCTGTAACAGAAAAATAAAACTGTTATTTTTTTCATTCTTGCTTACTTTATGAAGAGGTTTAACATTTATATGAGAAATGTATGCAATATTTTCGAAAGATCTCATTAGGTTTTGTTGTTTGTGTGTTGCTGTTCCTCCTGTTCTGACAGTTTCAGTCACATATTGAGTTCTTAGACTCACTGGGTTTATTATGTGAAACTCCACACCCTGCTGTATTTTAAGGAATATTTATCTCCTGTCATCTGTTGTGGTTTTTAGTTTGACTTCTGTTTTCTCCTCAGCTGACTTCTTTTTATGCCCTGAGGGTGTGAAGCAGAGCTCCGTGGAGCTTATTTGTGTCCTTTTTTAGTGCTTGTTGTGTTTAATTTTTAAGTGTTTTCCATTGATGCTGCTTGTTATGTTCCCACAGTAATGTTTTTGCACCTTACATAATCAAGTCCTTCGTTCCTTTCAGTGTATTTTTGACTGAGGTCCTTTGATGATTACCTCTGTTTATTTGTCCTGATCTGTTTGTTACTGTTCTAGTGCTAGAGCTGCATGACTCATAGTTTTTTGTAGGATCTTCCACTGGACTGTTAATATAACGTTAATATAACTTAGAAATATTATAATACCTGTAGCTGTCTGCTTGTCGCCACCAGGTCCTAGGTTTTTCATTTTCACCTGGCAACAGATGAGAGGTGGACATTATTCTAAATGTAAAAGATTTTTTTGTCTTCATCCCAGCAGAAACTGCTGTTTCTAAGGAAACTGAAAAAATGGTCCTTCCTACCAACATCCTCACAATATCCTCAGATCTATGGATGAGTGTGATGAGCATCCCAGCATGGTGCATGGTCCTCCAGCTGCAATGCAGCAGTATGCAATATGGCTCCATCCTCGATCTTGCAGTTACTGAGATGCAAGTATGCGACCAGTGGCAATCACATATTGTATAACTACACATTTTATTTGTAATTTATCTATTTTTATATCATTAGATGACTTGATGGTGGAAAGAATATCTCTTTTTTTGACAAAAAGTTTATTTGGTTTGACACATTTTTTGCCAGATTTTGTTAGATGTTTAGCTGCTGTTGTTTGGTTACATACTGCATTATGAAATCAGTGGATATATTTGGAGCATTGGGACGTCACCAATGCTCCAAATAACAACACACTGAGAGCAGGAATCTCAAGCACCTTCAGGTAAAGTTAAAAACAAGCATATTTCTGCCTTGTCAATTATGTTGACATCTCCTCTATGTGAAATAGTGGCAATTTTCAAAGGGAAGTTGCCTAGCAACAGCTTAAGATTTTATGTACATAGAAACTTACTTCCAGCCTGCAACATCTTTTTTAACATGTGGAGGCAGAAACAGCTGGAAGAACTTGAAAAGAGGAAGTTCTTCTCCAGTAAACCAGTAAGCTGGATGAACTGCTGCCCTCAATTTTTAGCGTTTCCCCTTGTGGGGACCAGGCTTCGATCCCCACAATGTAGTATGTTTCAGGAAAGTGGTCTATATAGTGTATATGTGTATTGCCTTTTTTTAATTAAGCATATAAAATACTGTTTGAAAGATGGCCAGGGGCTCAAAGTTAAAAATGGGCAAATTGAACAAGATCTTAAAACATCGCACAACAACATAGTAACAACCCATATTAATCAAGAATTTAAATGCATCCAAGTATATAAATTTCCACCATGTGGGGACAATGCAAAGCAAATATAGTATATTTTCCCCAACAGGTAAAATGTTGCTGTTTCTGCTGCTGACAGTCCTGGAGGCTGAGCTGATCTGAGACTGAAACTGTTAACAGACCAGAGGAGAGAAGGTGTTTAGGGGTGAGGTGGGTTTTTTCCCGCTATTGAGAGAACAATATAAGTAGAAAGTTTTTCAAACGTCAACATCAGACCTACGTTGTTATTTACAAACCAGTGAATGAAAAAATATTCTTGCCTGTAATTTGATAGTTAGAGGCCATAGATCCGCCCCCCTCCTCACCATGGACCCAATGTCTGAACAACATGGAGGCAGAGAAACTGAGTCATTATTAGACTGAGGGCAGCCAGACTAGTTTATTCTGATAAATTATTATATTTAGCTATATATTATTGCTGAGGGGCACAAGCAGGCATTTTGACATACAGAAAAAAATAAATAAATACAAAATGTAAAAAAGGAAAAAATGGGGGTGAACCCTCAAAAATGACACTAGGGGCTAGTGCCATTTTTGAGGGTTCCCCCCCTCCATTTTTTGTTGCTGAAACGTGCTGTAGAAATAAACTTGAATTGATTTAATATCAGACAGTGAGAGAAAATGGTTTTGTGTCTTTAAATACAGTGAATGTAATCTCCTAAGCATGAGTCTTCAAGTGTTTCTGGAGTTTTGTTACGTCATTACAGATCTCTCCTGTTTGTGGAGCAGATCTCTGCCTAAAGCCTGTTTATTGTACTTTTGTTTGAACTTCACCGGAGTAAAGAATTCCATCTGTCTGTCCACGTGTTGTGTGTTTTTCGGCATTCTGAGCTACGACAAGTTGTTTATTTACCTGGAAGCGACTGATTTTTTTTTTTTTTTTTTTTTAGAAAACTGTAGCCTTTATGCAGCTTTGAAGCGTCAGGGACCATGAAACAGAGAAATTAAAAGAATCATTGATGTTCTGGGAAAAAGGCAAGTCATTCTCTGGCCAGAAGGCTCAGGAAGGTTTATAGAAGACTGAGTCAGACTGCAAAAACAAAACAGCTCAACCGTAAAGCTGTCAGAGGTAGACGATACAGAGGAAACATCAAACTTTAGGCAGCTACATAGACATCCTCTGCTGACTGACAAGCAGGTAGAGGCTTGGAGAGGCACTGCTGTATGTTCGTCTGCTCAGAGGAAGCAGAAAGCCGGGTACGCTTTGCTTGAGTCACCACCCTTCATTCCTATGATCAAACAAACGCTTTTTAAGTTCTTTAATTGGCAGGTTCTTAGTGAAGCCTATGAAATTTCTTAAGTTTTTAAAAAAAAAATCATCTTGTTGACACCAATTTTTTACTTCACTGATCTGGTAAATTCTGGTCAGGCCCAGATTGAGTGAAACTGCTGGGAGCACTTAGACAGGGGAGATTTCACCTGAAATGCCTCCTCTTTACTGCTTCCACTTGGTGAAGCATGTCCTTTTGTAATGTAATTCCCAAACTTGACTTCTTCCTTTTACTCAAAGGGCAGTAAGGTCCAGTGAGATAATTCCAGCATTCACAGAGGAAGATTAACAGCCCCTCTGAGGGCTCAGCAGCAGCTTGTCAATCAGTAGAGCCTGTGCTTCTTTTCACCACTTTGTTCTCCGAGCTGATGCAAAGGGCAGCCACTCGTGTCCACCGCTTGCCTGTTCTGGAATTTGCTCTGCAAAGGAACAGATGAAAGAGATGAAGTAGTCGCTCCGCATCTAATCACATTATTCCTCCACAAAAGTCAGATGCCTACTTTTGTTTAACAGTGTTGTTCTGAGATAAGGATTTTAAAATGATAATTCAAGCATTTTGTTAGTCACGAAGATAACCAAGTAGAGTATTATTCTCTGCAGATTTATCCAGAGGGGTCTAAATTCATTTTCCAGCGTTCTATTGAGACCAATAATTAGCAGTCTGTGTGAAGAGGACGATTGCGGTTTTTTTGTTTGCTTGTATGACCTCAGCAACTCTCAAAAGTGAAAATCATAAGAAGAAAACAAAGCGGACAAAGAACAGGAAGTCTTCCTTTCAGCCTTGAAAAGGCCCAGTTAACATATTCATGAGTTGCGATTGAAAGAGCATCAAAGCTGGGACAATACATGGACCACTGAACAGCCTGGAAATGGGAGGCTGCTCATGTATGAAAACATGGACCCGGAGCATCAGTTACTACCTTAAATGGCTGTTACCAAGGCTGTTAGAGCTGTTGAGGTTACTTAAAGAGATGCTATTCTCATCCCTGTAGAGTGGGCAGGTACCAGGTGGTGTAATCTTGAAATTATACTGTTCAGATGACAGATAAAGCTTTTTAACGGATTTGAATTTCTATGATACAGATATTAAACATACAGTAAGGATGAAGGGATGAATGAGTTTGGCTTGGTCATCTGGGGAAAATGTTGGAGGACTTTGAAGATAAAGACTTAGCGCGGGGATATGGTTGGACCACGTTGGACCTCCAAAAGATACAAAATTAAACTGATCAGAGGTGAGAGTGAGCATGGAGTAAATCCCTGAGATTACTGCGGATGTAGGAACAGTATGTCTTTGATGAGCAGCGACCTAAGCTTGGATAGTCTGGTCTGAAATACCCTGGCTGGATGTGGAGGAAGCTGCTATGTTATGACAAGAATAGACAAAATAATCCATTCATCCATCCTTTACCTTACATGCTTATCCCTGGTTGGGTTGCGAGGGGTGCTGGTGTCTATCTCCAGCAGACAACATGCAAGAGGCGGGGTCACCCTGCCTTTTGCATGTGCAGTAGTGATGGACTACTGCACAGGCCAGTAGTCCATCACAGGGCAACACAAAGACAGGCAGGACAAACAATCACACACACACACACACACACACACACACACATATGTTTGCAGATATAGCTCAAATCTTTTCACAAAATTGTGTGAGTTTAGAGTTAGCATGATCAGCTACGTCTCAGTCAGGATAACGAAGCTGGGCTCCTCCGATGCCAGGTGAGCGCCAGCAAAAAGAGAAAAGATGAGCACCACTGATTTATGCAGTTTGGTATTAACAGCTCTCACGTCACCCATGAGGATGAATGGAGCGTCACGTCGGTACCGAATGCAGCAGGAAGAAGCCTGCCCCAATATTCAAAACACCTGGCCCCTCCACCTGGGGTGAAGTAATCCAGCTCTGGTAGGTGACGATGGTTTCCTCTGCCTTCCATCTTCTGATTTCATTCCAGCTCTGACACTGCTGCAGCTCACTGGAGACCCTGCAGTTCTGTTTCACTGTTTTGTTTCATTTTTTTGTTTAGTTTATCTTGTTTTATTGGTTGACTTTGTTTCATTCTCTCGTTTAACACTTGTTTAGTTTCTTGGTTTGGGTTTCTCTTTGGTTTAAATGTGTTACTTTGGAACATTCTATTGTGTTGTGTGGCCTACAGCCTTGCTGCAGGTATCAGTCATGGATTGTTTTAGACTATTCTATTAAAGTATTGATGATATTAATTGGTTATGTTGGAGGTAACCTCATTTTAGTCTTTGGCCAAGTTTAAATTGTAGTATTTGTTTTTTGTGTATTTGCTTGTTTAACCCCACCCTCTTGTCTCCAGGCTGAGAGCTGAAGGTAGGGGCCTCCTGGGACACTGAAATTGTATCTTGCAAGTGGCCGGTGTTGGGATTTCTTCACTATTGAATGCCTGTTTACAAGTGTTTGGGGTGATTTATTTCAGATTTATATATTTTAGGAACCAGTTTCCATTTGGACCGCCCTCCCCCTGCTGGTAGGCCTCAGTACTGTACTCTCCCTTCCTATTGTGTTCCTTATGTTTTGATTGTCTTTTTAACATGAAACAATAAAATTTGATTCTTTTTTTATTTTTAAAAAAGTCTTGTTCTCCTTGGTAACGAACCTTGAGCCTACTGGCTTCTTTGGGTGCAATTCCCAAGGTGGTGATGTTGACAACTTCTGGTTACCCTGCTGTGAGGAGCAAAGTATTAGATTCCTACCTTAGTGTTGCCACACTAATGTTGCTCGGTGTTGTATGTGTATCTAATTGTGCAACAGTGAGAAATTACTTGATACATTTATGAAACATCAAGCCAGAGCTTTTCAACTGGCGAATGAGGCTGGTTCAGCTCTGAGTGCCTTGAAATGAGATTTGATGTGAATTGGCAGCACACAAACAACCTGATATGTAACAGAGCACCAAAGGTTGACGAGTCATCCAGTAGCTCTCTAATGAAATAGAAAATGCTTCAGTCTAATTTTTCTTGAATGTTCAGGAGGAGATGTGCTTTAAACCAGAACTTTGAATACATAACCTGCACCACAGCAGGAGCCGGGCCAGCTGGCAGCGCTGCCTGGCCCGGGACGAGATCATAGATGGACCAACAGCCAATGGCTTTCTGTAACTAGTCAGAAATTAATACATATTTACCATTTAAAGACACGACTAATCTTCTTCCTCTTCTATTACACCCCTTCTATCTGCTCTATACTTTTTTATTCATTTTTTTTTCTTACAAAAGGTTCTAAATTACTTTCTTGCCATTTTCAACATATAGTGGTGATTATTTAAATAAGATAGTAATAAGTTTATACATATAACGATAAACTAGTGAGGTCAATCGATTGAAATATTTAAACAGATTAATCACACCCTGACACTATTTGAAAACCACTTGCTTTATTCATCCATCTTCATACATTCAGCCATCCAGCCATTACTGTTTGTAATCCAGATGTTCTGTGGACTACAGGCCCATTTAATAAATTTGGATACTTTTGAAACTTGATTTCTATATCTCAATTAACAAAATAAAAGTCATTTAGATTAATTCTACACAGACTGATGGTTTCAAACCTTTTATTTCTGTTAATTATACAACAGCTAATGGAAACATGACATTTAAGTTTAGGATATTGCATCAGACCAATAAGAAATATTTTGATATGAAATGTGGCTTAATGAAAACTATGCCTAAATGTTGTTTTCAAAAGATACTTTTAATCTGTCAAGCAAGCCTAATCGGAACACATAATCTACTTTACATGATATGACTGTAACCAGTTTTTCTTTGAACTGGGAGGTTACCTGGGTTTTTGCCAACATCTGCTGTAAATTGTATGCCAGCGGCTCCATTTAAATATGTGGGAGTTTGTGTAAAATGGGTATTATTGTAATGTGAAAGTGAGAATGAAAATTCAGAAAGTAAGCATGCAAAAAAAGCCAACATGGTAAAAAATAAATAAAATAAACCTGTCAATTACAGCCAGATTGTTAAAGAACAAATGAGCAATGCTATTCAGCTGCCTGTTTTTGTGACCTCACAGAAAGTGTTAGCTTTCATCTCAATGCTTCAGATGTTCTTTGCACTAAACAGGCTGCAAAGATAAAAAGGACTGAGCCCAGCAGGAGGAGGTGCTGTAGCCTACATGCCTGAAACTATCCTTTATGATATTGTGTTAAAGGTGGTTTGCTTGGATAGTGATCTTAAACAGCAATTTACTGTTTGCATGAATGCACTGACATAACATTATAAAGTTTGGTGAGCATCATGTCCTCTGTGCTTTACCATAAATATTTATCTGTAAACAAAACACCTTTTGCAACCCAGATTTAGCTAAGAACTGCTGCTGCATTCTAATATTTAGCTTTAGGGATTACAGTGAATTCAATGTCTGAGACACACAACCACCAACTCTACTGAAATCTAACCTGAAGCCTAACATGCGCTAGAGCAGGATCGACAGGTTGGTTGCTTTCCTCTAGAGATCATAGACATAAATAAGTAGACACCTCACAGAGCAGGTCAGCCCATCGCTGCGATACGTCAGTGTCTGCCACATCTGCCTGTAAACACTAATGTATTTGGAAGTCAAACAAGCACCTAAGACGTTTTTAACTTTTAATGTGATTATTCTGTTTCTTGGCTTTCTGAAAAAAAGAGCAAAATGCTGTTGCATTTGATACAAATTGATGAAGATATACACAAACACACACCAACAGTGGTTATGTGTTTGGTGGGGGGCATACATTAATTTAAGTACACTATTTCATTTGGCCGGGTGTTGCCTTCCTGTGCAATTCCACTCGAATAAAATCTCGCTTACAGCACAGCCTGGGCTTTCTCCCCTTCACTTGGATTCCCTACAGTAGATTTTCTACTGGGTCAATCAGAAGGAGAAGGACGAGTGAGATAGATTTTCTGCGCTGTTTTAGAATTGCAGCCTGCCTGTAGTTTTAGTAGTTTTAGCAATGGAAGAGGGGGAAGTGAAGAAATCCGTTCAGTCTGTGTTGGTCACAACTCTTCATTACGCAAACTATCTTCATACCCTAATACTTCAGTTTGAGGTATTTCACTTAAAACTACCTAAAAAATTAGTGGAAAATGTTTTATTAACAGAATTGTTTGCATAGTAGAAAACATTTCTTTATTAAAGTTATTAAAATCATAATTATTTAAGGTGCGCCAACATAGTGATACAGAATAAGTCAACCAACAATGCGTGGTACTTTAGCTGGCAATTTTTTTTTTTTATTTCTAAACATTGCTGACCCCAGAAGACTGGCTTGTGAAATCAGAAGTTTGTGTTTGGATGTTTTCTTTGTGTTCTATTCTTCTAGCTCTACTTGCATCCTGTGCTGTCTTGTTTTTTCCTCGTTTGTCTTACAGTTAGGTTCGTCACCAATCTGACTCTTCCCATCCCATTGCTGCGTCTCAATCTTCCCCTGCCCTTTAATATATACTCCTTTCTTCTATGTGGATTGGCATCTGGTCTAGCTCAATGTCTGCAGTAACAATGTAGTCAACTTAACCAGAAAACACTTTAATATGCATGTATGACGTATGTATTCTTTCTCAGATGAAGTGACATCATATCGTGGGAGGAAAAGGCACAAATTTAAAGAGAAAGATAAAATGGTAATAAAATTGACCAAGATTCTTTGATATATATTTTTAAAGAAGGAGGGTATCTTAAATTTAATATTGTTAATAAACTAAATTTTTATGCCAGTCAGAAAAAATAGAAATGACAAGATCCTCCTAAAAACTAATGAAAAATAACTTTTTCACAACATGTTCCATGTTGGGGGGAAGAAAACAATAATCAACAACAATAAGCCTTTTTTTGTCAACAGCCTGCAATCAGATGGCAGAAGATGGCCTGGAACTGTCTGGCGGATGACTGGTTGTTATTCTACCCCTCTAAAACACACACAAGCACAACATTTACATACACACTGAAATCATGTGGCAGTCTTTAAAAAGAAGGCTACGGTACACAGTAAGGATGGAATGAGGTTGGGCATTGGTTGTACATCCAAGGTATTGTTAAGAAAATAAATTTAATATATGCTAATTTTAAACAGCAACATGTATTGATTGAAATAGCCTAATTATAGTTTTTTTTTGTATGTTGAATGGGAAGTTTTGTGTCAAAATTTTAAAAAGACACAAGTGAACTTTGTCCCTTCTGTGAAGAAATAGAAACTACTTTCCACATGTTTCTTGAATGTGAACGACTTTCTCCGTTGTTTTTGTTGTTGAAAGATGTTTTTTAAAAATGTGGTGTCCATTGGTCTGAAGTGGCTTTTATATTTGGTGCAGGTTATGCAAAAAAGGAAGCCAATAAGTGGAAGTTGTTAAACTTTCTTATTGGACAGGCTAAACTCTCAATTTATGTTAGCAGGAAAAATAAATTAAATGGAATTATGGGGGAAAAGGTTGACAAGATGTTTATTTTGATGGTAACGAACAGAGTAAAAGCAGAATTTATGTTTTTTGCAATGATGAATAACTTAACAGATTTTTTGTCATTGTGGTGCTTTAATGATATCATGTGTTCCGTGGGTGATGGAAAACTAGTTTTTAATTCAGTGTTTATGTGACTGTTTAAAGTAAATAATGCTGAAATGTATTGTTATTGAAAAATTAATCCTTCCATCCATCCATCCATCCATTTTCTTGCACCCTTGTCCCTTGGTGGGGTCGGGAGTTGCTGGTGCCTATCTCCGGCTGACGTTCCGGGCGAGAGGTGGGGTCACCCTGGACAGGTTGCCAGTCTGTTGCAGGGCAACACAGAGACACACAGGACAAATAACCAGGCACACACACACTCACACCTAGGGCCAATTTAGACAGACCAATTAACCTAACAGTCATGTTTTTGGACTGTGGGAGGAAAC
>CAEGAF010122203.1:0-15771 GCA_903067075.1 Micropoecilia bifurca | reverse complement strand
TAGTAGAATTAGTGAAAGATAGTGGAAGTAGTTAAGCGACAAAATAACGTACGGATGCCAGAAGTGAAACACTATAAGTGAGAATGCATCAATGCATTCTCACTGAATAGACACATCACTTTTTTAATATCCACCAGTTACGTAAACACAGGCCTTCCCATCAGCTTAGCAAAGAAGACAGTCTTTTCACATCTCCAGGACAGCAGATGTGTGACCTTGGACAACGATTCATGAGTTCAAAGAGACAACAACAAATTCTCAGAAAACTTCTGTTACCAGGTTCGGGTTTCCCTTAGTAAATAAGCCAAAGTTTTTGTCACCACAGCAGAAAAAAAGATTTCCTGTAATGTCAGGATGTTTTCCACCATTAGCACAGCTGCAGTATGCATGAGCTTGATTGACAGAGCTGGCACAGTCCTGGCTCTGATTGGTTGTTTCTGACCTGGAAGCGGTGCATTTTTGCAGATGGCGATAGGGAGAAGAAGACATAGGAGCTAGAGTTTTTTTCTCGCAGAGTATCTGTCTCATATTATAACACCATGACATGGTGACAGTTTTAACAAATGTAAAAGACATACTTTTATAAAAATCACCTACAGCAGCTTTTACGCATGGCTTTGATGAGCAAGGTCAGAACATGGAAAAAAAAATTCATCCTCAACCTATTTGCATAAAGCAGAGGAAGAAATGACTAACTTCAATAAACAGATATTGGAGAGCCTCTCTGTGCTCTGAAGAGATGAGCTTTTCTTTTTGATTTAAAGATGAAACTCAATCCACATGCTTTAGTTATGGCAGTGATGAATTTGCATGTCCATTCCAGTCAAATCCCTCAGAAGCAGCTTATCTACTCAGCCAACAGAAGCGAAGAGATTAATGACTAATTGAGTTTTACAACTTGACAAACCAAAGACAGTGACCTTGGGCAGGAGTAAACAGACGCAACGTTTCCTCCAGGTTTGTTCAAAAAGGCACTAATAGCTCCAAAAATTATTTCTGCAAACACAAGACCTCGTTTGCATGAAAGACACAGCAAATCTTTGTCTGTGCAATTTATTTATTTATTTTCACTTACATGGCGCAATGTGTGACTTGGCAGTACACAGCGGTGTGTCGGTTTGACGGTCAGATTGAATGTGTTCTCATCCATCTTTGCTAAAAGCCAAGGTGTTACTCATACATCAAAAATAGGATGAATGATTTTTGTATTCAAGAGTTATTCAAAACTTCTGTGTAATATTTTATTTAAGATATTCTATTACTTATTTTATGAACTGCGCAAGACAGGGAAAGACTCATTCATAATGTTGCTAATTTGAATTCTGTAATATTTTTTTTTTTCTTATTTTGTTACATGTGCCTCTGTTACCTGTTTGTACAGAAACGGCATTACATGCATGGCTGCTTTACTCTCTTTATGTTGCCTTTTTCACTCTTCTTTCATGGTGGAATGGCTTTACTGGCGTCACTCGATCACTTAAATTGCTAATTTTCCATCTGTATCGTCAACCGGTGTTGCAAACACCAATTCATCTTCCAGATTTGTAAAGCTCTGGGCAAAGCACATGACAAATATTCAAAAAGTGAAGAGAAAATACCCATTTCAGTTTGTGCAGATTGACCTAATCTATTCCTTGACTCGGAGGCAGTTTCCATCTCAGTTTTGGAGTATGACGGTGAAAAGATGAAAGAAAAGGAACGCTGGCACTTTAGACAAACTCTGGTAGGTGGCCAAAAACAATACATCATCTATGATCTCAAGATTTTTATTACAGCTGGATGAAAAGGTCAAAAATGTAGTCAATTCTTAGAAACAATTTGCAATTTACGGCTTTAAAAGAAAAACACTGTTTCAAAATGTATTAAAATGACTGTAAAAACTGCAGCTTGTTTGATTCGTGCCCAGACAGCATATTTTACACGTAAGCGACTGCATGCCTCGACGCTGGAAAGGTGCTGCACAAATAAAGATGATTAATGACAAAGACAACTGTTAATTCAATCTAATTGGTGATTTAATTAATTACTACATTTCACTGAATGTAAAAATTGTGTTCAGTGTTAGATAATTAAGCATTTATTCCTATAGGAACCTGTTAAGTGTTTCCAAGTTTAATCCCTTTCAGGGTATCCGCCTATGCTTTAGTCTGGGTTCGACTTTTATGATTGAGACTGAAATGTGGAAAGAGCAGCAGCTGCCCACCTGCCAGGTAATTCAAAACTATTGAGTTATGCTGTTATGCTTCCAGTGACTGATGTACTGCCCAGCTATCAAGCCAAGAGCCAACCAAATAAGCACGTCTGCTCTGTTTTTATCTGGATATTAGTTTTCCACCTACATTCTTTTGAAACCGTTCTAGTCGCTGCCCTTTGCTGATTTTCATTTAATATGTGGATGTAAGACTAAACAGAACCAGAAATCTGTACAAGAAATCTCTGGCTCGCTCTATCTGTCTCAATTTCTCTTTCAAAAAGAGAGGCGTCTCTCAGTATCAAATGCAAAGACAATCTGACATTGTGGCATAGCAACTATCTAATGCAGTGTTTCTGTCATGGTGTGCTGTTGAGTGGTGAGAGAGACGCCGTTGAACCCAGGTAGTCATGATGTAAATGATTTTTAATGACAAAGGTCCAGAGAACGGAGGCACAGGGAAACAGATTGACAACGGTTATACAGGAGGTTACATAACAAGGACGACAGACAAGACAACAGGTGGACTTAAATACATGAGGAGGGTAATCAGAAAACTAGACACAGCTGGGATCAATCAACAGGGAGGACAGGACAGACTCACAGGGAAACAGGACTAAACACAGAAAATCTCAAAATAACTACACAGAAAACACAGATCACCACAGTTTTAGTGTTACTATTTTTTCTAAAACATGCAGCAATTTAATTTAATAAGACATGTCCTCATTCAAAGATTTAACAATTCAACTATCAATGTTTGAAGTCAATAGATATAAATTATTTCAAATGTTTTTGACTTTCTAAATGAGCAAGATACGATTATCTAAGAACTCTTTTATTATCTACCGGCAGGCTACATATTCAGATGAACCACGTGAAAGAATAAGAGTCTCTTTCCATGACTAAAATGTCAGTTTCTCTCTTTACCTCTGTTCAGTGACATCCTTTTTATCCATTTGCTAAGTATGACTTTAGCTAAAGAAAGCCAAAAAAAATATCTTTTTGGTTAATTACAGTCACTGTGATTGATTTGAGTTGTGTAAACAAGATTTAGATATAAAATTGTGTCAAAAGGTCAATTTAGAAAAAGACAATTATCTTGAAGACATTTTTGATGGATACAAAACCTGACTTGGAAGTAAATTTAGTTTTAGGATATCAAAAAGAGCAAGAGGTAATAAAAATGTTTGGTGACACTAAAACCCCATTCACACATAGAAAAGTTTCGGTGAATCTTGGGAGGAAAACTTTCACACCAGTTTCATGTTTCCGTGTGGCCATGTAGACGTCAAAACTCTCTATATTCCCTCTCACAAATAACAACCATTTGCGCCCTTTGGTGTTTTTTTGCCATTCTCTGGCAGTGTTATGGTGCCACCGATTGGTGCGTCAAACCTTTCTGTAGTGCTTCATCTTGTTGTTGGGCGCACATTTCTTTTCTTGTTTACAAAAACATACAGTACTCATCTTTGTTTGTGCAGGGCACTAAGTGATCCGGGCTTTACTCATCATAGCCTAACATGCAACGATGCTGAGAACCTTTTACGGTTCTTGACTCTTGAATCCTAATGTGAAGATTCTCTTCTTCATCTCAGCCATCTCTCATCCCTGCAGGCACCATTCAGCAGCAAGGTCATGTTCCAGCAGGAAAGGCAGAGATACAAACCTTGGCATGCAAACAGGTAACAGAAGTTGGCATGGAACAGCCCAGGGACAGAACCTTTCAGATGATCTGTAGATGTTGCTGTAGTTAATGATGTGGGTGAGTAATGAGCTACTATTGCTCCAACCTCACACACCACTGAAGTCCTACCACTGTAATTAAACATGGGATTAGATCAGATGATGAGTCATTTTATGCAGAACAGGTGGGTCAAAATACATTTAGCAAATTAATAATGTTTCCAGTGTTGCTTTAGCAGTGGATGTTGCTATAAAGTCTCAATAAGATTTTTAGGATTAAAGTAGCCATGATATGATATGTGGTTGTTTCCAAACATTTTTTTTTGGGAAGGACTAACTGCAAACATTCAGACAGTTCCACTCAGGGAAAACCAAAAATATTGAGAGGATCCAAGTGATACCACTTTTTTTTTCTCTTTAAAACATGAATTTATATTGCACTAAAGACGTTTTATTGATTTCTTTTGTAAAGTAGTAATATAATTAATGAGAATAAGTAAATATAAATTCCATAAGTCATTGTGTGTTTCCTATGGTTTGCAGGTCTATCATAGAGTACACTACCGACAGTCTCTTTACTGAACCTAGAAATTATTAAGCATAGATTTGTTTTATTGAGAGGAAAGCACCTTTTAGTCCATGTTGGTACATTTCCCTGTGGATAATAACATTGTTGTACCAGCCAGGTCTTCGGCTTTTATTCTGGGATTGATTGTCACAATTTTAGACCAAAACGCATTCATCTTACTAAGGCGTATGATGATTGGGCATTTCTATCATGCCTATCTATAATTTATCTGAACAGATAAACACAGCACCCTACGGCATCTGGAAATTGTTCTCAAGGATGATCCAGATTGGTGTAGCTCCACAAAGTTCATTATAAATTAAATTGATTATTACTATCTTGGCTGATTTCTATTGACTATTCCATTCTGGCAAGAAAGCAGCATGTTTAAGGAGTGGCCTTAAACAAACATCCACAGGAATGCCAACGGTTTACTCAAATGAATTTGAAAACCTGTCAGAAGTTTCCAAATTAATCCATGGCATCATCATATGGGCTTTCCCTTACTGATTCAAGAGACTTTTTGAAGACATTAATAAATAAATCTCTGATATGTTCTATATATAATTATAAATGCAATTATAAATGTTGATCATTCCAACAAACCTAAAGATTTAATATCAAACACTGAGAAAAATATATCTTTGTGTATGTAAACTTCTGGTTTCGTACACCAAACCAGTTCACATGTATTCGTATGTGAACTTGAATTTGCAGAGAAGCTGCTGTTAGAGTTGTGTAACTGTGATTTTCTTCCAGCCTTTCATAAATACAAAACAACAGTTACACCCTTTCAGATTTTTAAGTACAAGTTTAGAAATTGTGTTCTGTGAGTCAGGAGTTTTGTATTTTGTGACTTTCAGAACATTTTGCTGTGGATCAATGGGAGCAAAAACTATGAATGTAAAAGGTTTTAATGTGTGACTCATAGAAAACAATTTCTGTATTTGTACGTAAGAATCTGCAGAACAGTATGGAGTTGTTTTGTGCTTGAGAAAAAGGAGAAAATTTACAATTACGCAACTAATACAATACAGCGTTCTGTGTGACTTCAAAGTCACAATTACAATCCACAAAGTTTTCCACCAGAAATACCTTCACAGTCATTGAGGATGAACTTTTGGCCTCTCCCCCTTGCCGGCAAGCAGACACAAAGCAATCCTAAGTGCATCAAAAGGAACACCAAAAGTGAATCATAAAAGAATTGCATAAAACAGAGCCTAATGTTTCAAGCAGACTGTTCGATCAAATACTGCAATAGACAACAAATATTTTCAGCACTAATTTAAAGGAACCAGCATTTTCTGTACGTTTAAAAAAATGTCCAGTTGGTGTTGGATCTGGGGTTTCTTCCTTGCTTCATCACCATGGACTGAGAGGACACTCAGTCCATCACCCTCTCAGTTTCTGGACTAAGGGGACACCGTGGTGCATTACGCTGGTGTTCCAGCAGTTTTCTGTATATGATGGAGTTGGGCTTTGGCTCGTGGTGATTCAAAACCATATCTGTGCCAGAAAAGCATTCAGTTTTGATGAGCTCTACCAACTCTGCCAAGACAAGCATTTAAATCTCCAACCAGAACCACTAAAGCTTGAGGATGGCTATTTAAGGCCTGCTTGCTAACCAAACATCAGTGGAGGGGCATTTAAATCTGATAATGTGTAATTGTGAACCTACTTTGATTATGGAAAAATGTAACCGAGCCAAACTTACGTAGCAAAGTCTTCTTTTAAAAAAATAATAAAATAAAAAAAATCTTGAAATACTTTGTTTTATGGTCATCCAGCCCGGTTTCTAATAATTGTTGCATTTTTAGAAGCCTAAAATCAATGACACTCAAGCTTTTGAGTGTATAAAAACATCTGAGCTGTAATTTATGGGATGAATGGGTAGCTCCAAAACATTAAACAGGAACTGGATGGGAACATCTCAAAAAATGCTTTACGGAGTAAAATTAATTTATTATGTTTGCACCAATGAGAAACTGAGGCAATTCAAAGCATTTAACCACACAACTGCCTTTAACAGAGTCTGGCTAATCAGATACTGAAGCTGCTCTGCTACAAGATGCTACAGTGTTGCCCTCTCCACAGGTATTCAGCCTCATTTTATCCCGTTTTAAAACTAAAGAATTCAAGCTGCAGCCAAAAGGCTAAAAAGTGTTAACTTGTAATTCTTATTGTTTGGTGGGGATTTGGGGAACTATAGTGTTGTGGTGGAAATCAAGCGATGGTGGAAATCAAATAGTGATATAGTTAAAAACATGCAATTTGCCTGATTGAACAGAATGTTCCTCCGTGAAAAGAGGCCTTTCGCCTTGTTCAGGACAAACATTGTTCCTGAATCTTTGAGCCAAAATGATTGAGAGTGGTTCAAAGAAACATTGAGCCAAAATCTCTGCTGCAGCCAGACAATTTTCTATGACAGCACTGGCATAGTTATGCAACTCTGCTGTAATTATACAAGCTTTGTTGCCATGGCACATGTGAGTATTTACAGTGTTTACAAGAGCACTGTTTCTGTTTCTTTTTGTGTGAAAATGTGTTTCCTTTTTTCAGCTCTCTCTGGTTTTACAAAAGCCTTCACTTTTTAGTGTTTAGCAATAAAAACCTTATGTCAGGAGGCGATTGAGCTAACAATCTGTAGCAAGGCCTGTACGATTCATTTTAATAGCATTCCCTTTATTAAAGGTAATGTGTTCCCTCCATTCGAATGCATGGAATTCATGGGAACATCTGTTCCCATGAATTTAAGGGTTACATGAGGTGGAACCGACAGTTGAAGTTGTCTATCATAATATCTTGTTTCAGTTTTTTTGTTCATGTGTTTTCATTTTCTCTGTCTGTGTCGTTGCAGCGAGTGTTGTTTCCTAAGCTTATCTTTCTTTGTATGCACCTCTGAGTTGTTTACCATTGGAAAATGAGCGAGAACAATGACACATTTACTTTATTCCTTATTAAATGAAGAGTTTTAGCTCTGGTTAAGCTCAAAACAGAGTAAGTGAAAGAATACACACAGAAAAAAAACATGAGTAAGAATAACCGTCTTTTGGCATTTTTGAATCGTTTAATGCGTTTCTCACTCTGCTCTAGTTAGACTCTGAACATTACAGGTAGGAGTGTGGAATGGCTCAAAACCAGAGAGCAAGGATTCACAAAACAGGACAAAAACACATTTTATCAAACAGTCCTTCATTGAGTCTCATCATAAAAAATCACACAGTCATTGTTACACTGCATATTTATCTGAAAAGACACCAGGTTGTGTTGTTGTGGGAATTCATTAAAAACAGAGAAATCATGGGTTTTGATTCACTGTTGATTAATTTTAACATGTTAAATTTAGGCAGTCCCTAAACATCACTAAGACCAACGGGCAATGTACATTTTTAAGTGACAACGTTTTCTCAGCCTAAAACAAGTTAATTATTGTTTGGTTTAAACTACTTATATCACATTGTGTGGGAGAAATAGATTGATGCAGGGGGTTATGCAAAGGCAGCATCATGCTGTTGAGTAGCTTTTTAGATGATTCACAATTCTGAATACGCAAGCCGATCACACACAATCCAATAAAGTATATATATTTATAAAAAAACACACATTCTTTTCTTTTCACATCTCTATCATAAATTACTTTGTTTTTTTGTCACACAAACATTATAAAATGCATTGTTGTGTTAGCATAAAAAGAGAAGTATGCTGGTCGTGTTTACATAAATGTTTTAAATTCTTCAAATACATTTTTTTGCTATCCTGGTTGCATTTTTATTTTCCCAGCTTTGTCGCTTCTACGCTTGAGAAACAATTAAAAAAATTTTTAAACCTCAAACTACAATGATGTTGAAGAAAAAACATCCCTCAGATGTTGTTTTTTTCCTGCTAGAGTACTTGGAGTGTGCAGGAAGTGTTTCATATTCAATTTTCTTATGTATGCATAAGTGCATCATGAGAAAGTGAGTGATATAAAATTGAGGGGTATAGACACTCACAGTTTCTTAAAGCATCTGATCTTTTTAATGTCAGACTCAAAATGCTCCCCTGTGGAGCTTCTTTTTTTTGATAGCCAAAGTAGCTTTGATGCATCTAAGACGTAGCATGCGTGTCTCCGGGCAACAGGCTTAGACTGGAATATCCTAACTGCAGGAACGCGGCATCTGAGATGCATGTCTGATCTACAATGAAGACACTTTTCAAAACAGTCATCATTAAAAACTATAGAGAAGAAAAACAAACTATCACAAGATTCATTGTGGAAAAAATAGCTGAATGCATGTATCAAGAAAAAACAAACACACGAGTTTCCAAAAAATAATGTCGCTCTTTATGCTAATTAGAAATCTGACAACATTGCAGGAAGCAAAACTCATAGAGAATAGAAAGTAAGATATATTAGAAAAATTATGCAGAATTTCTTAATCCGATCAGCTGGAAGATGGTGCTGCGCTTACCAGAGCTGGGTTTTTTTTTCAGTTCTCTCTGGTTTTACAAAAGCCTTCATTTTTAGTGTTTAGCAACAAAAACCTTTTGTGACAATCTGTGACAAGGCCTGCAAGATGCGTTTTATTAGAAATGTGTTCCTTTCATTCGAATGCTCACACAACCTGATATTTAGTTTACATTCGTTCCCATAAATTAAAGGGTTACACGAGATGAAACCGACAGTTGAAGTTGTCTATCGTAATATCGTGTTTCAGTTTTTGACAGCATGTTTGTCAAAATAATTTGACAAACATGCTTTGTCAAATACTTTTATGTTTTATGTGCATTATTTGACAAACATGTTGCAAAGAGCCGCAAAACAACCTTATTTCAATAATGCTGTTTAAAGCTTCCTGCAGATCAACATATTTACTTGGAGGAGAAGAAGGAGAAATGAAAAGTTTGATATGAAAAGTAGAGAAGAGGGGAAAAACATTTACTGTGCTGGGAAATCAAAGTGACACCACACAGACACAAGAGAGCTGGACTGGCGGTTGATCTTACAGCCGTGTCAAGTCTCTCTCTTTTTACCTTTGAACATAAACCACCTTTTTCTTTCACTGTATTTTCCTCTCCTAGTGACTGCCTAATATGTTTCTAGTGGTCCAAGTCCATGGAAGCATCTTGTCGATGTTCAGTTCTTATGAAAAAGTCCACCTTCAAACTGATTTTTAATAACTCCTGAAACCAAATCTCCTTCTCTTTCTCTTTCCTCCTCCTTCACACATTGTGGGCATAAAATTAAAGCAAATTCTCAAGTGTTAATTTGTGCAGGGCAGATCGCTCAGATTGTGCTTTATTAGCAAAACGTGGCAGTGAGAGCTGTGCTCCGGCCATCCAATTAGAAGGAGGGAAACTGACGAACCCATTGTGGGCCTTCTAGCTAGAGAGGCAAATTTGAAAGCTGACTGATTAGAAAAATCATTTAAATTTATGCAGGGCAGTTCTGAAGATCATGAATGAAATCTGGTTGGACGAAACAAGGATAATCCACAAACATGTACAGGAAAGTGGCGCAAGCAAGTAAAAAAAAAAAATATATATATATATATATATATATATATATATATATATATATATATATATAATGGACTGTTGATACAATTAAATTGAACAAAAATAATTTAGGTTGTAGATATATGTTGGGGACTCTGAAAGAAGGTAGGGCTTTCCTGGCCCTGCAGCCCATCGTCAGTAAAATCCTTTGTCTTGATTAAGTCTTAATCTGTGTTTGTCAGTTTGATCCACATCTGTGTCTCTGCTCCCGTGAGCAAAGTTACATAATCATAAACCGAGCGGAGAGAAACAAAACAGGGAAAATAGACAGTAGGAGATGAAATCTTTCTCCCTGTGGCTCAGACCCGAGACAAGATCCTCAAAATAGCCCCCTTGTGTTGCTCAGAGAGCCAACAACAATCCACTGTGCGCTAAAGTCAAAGATAAGAAGAAATAAATCAGCTGCCTAATGTTTGGCTAATTGGGGTTTGATAAATTGTCGACAGGGTGGCAGGCTGGACTGCTGTACGTGACTACCTGGGTGTGCTGATCTGGAGTCTTACATCTGAATCGCTTTGAATTCTTGCTGAACGTGTGTGACAGACACAACGAGCGTTTCATCTGCAAATGGCTGTTGAATATTTACCAGTTGATATTGTGTACAGTCTGACAACTGTAAAGACAAACTCTTGAGATGTTCAGTCCCGCATCCGTCCACTGTGGCTCCTTTTTTTTTTCCATCTCGCCAACCTGATGTTGTGGAGTGTCTTCTTATTGGTGCAGCCTGGTTTTTAATGTGCATATCAGCAATAATCCTCAACAAGGTCAGCCTCCTGTCAGGCACCGCCAGCTTTCTGTGTTGGTTTATCTAGCTTCTTTCACAGGGTCTCATTAAAACTGTAGTGGAGATGAGCACACTGACCATCACCATGGGTCTCGACCTTGATAGAGAGATCAGTCGGCTCTACCACTTCAGGAAAAAAATGAATGTCTTAGAAAACCTCAGGATCTCTCTTTCAATACTTTGATTGAAATAGGTGTCAGATTTAAAAGGAATAGAAATGTCCTTTTGAGAGTCGGATATTCTTGTATTTGTCTCTCAGGTTGTATTTTTAAAGCAAAATTTGAAACAAAATTTTTTGGCCTCCCTTTTTTGCTAGCTATTAATAAGAGTGAGAAATTTCAGACCACATCCAGACATAGTTTAGTATGGCAACCCATGTATTTTCTTTAAAAACACATCATATTCATTGGAATAATGGTAAGAAATGAATTGAGAAAGTGGGCTGCAGGTGAGGCCACACAACAGGTGCAGAGCGGTTCAGTATTGGGCTGATATCCTCCTCAGTGACACCTTCTTCCTCCGGGTATTGTGAAATCCAAAGGACATGTCGAAGCAACTCTTATCAGGTTTTGCAACACATGCACACGCGCGCACACACTCGGTAAGACCCCAGCTCAGGTCCCAGCTAAAGGAGAGTGTGCACCAGGCAGGTGTGTGATGACAAAACTGCTGTGGAGGATTTAGTTGATGCCTATACCCTTTCAGCACTGATCCAATATGGTTGTGTTTTTCCAGCAGAAAAGAAAAAAACTGAGATCAAGAGTATAATAAGCCTTTTTTAATCTAATGACCTGCATGTATGAGCGGTTTCATACGATGTCAACTCTTATATGAAGATTTATCTTCATACTGTTGAGCCGGGCTTTGGTCATGGTTCATTTGAAGGGAGGTTATTTCTGTACAGCACATCACGTGGGAGGCCCTTCAGCATCACACACCAACAAACACTTTGCATGTGTGCCCATTGAGGACATGACATCTGACACTTGCAGCACATGACACTATTGGGACTACAGCTAAGGATGAGACACGGATTAATGTCAAAGGAGTTTCTGTGAGAAGAAAAGCCGAGCTGTTAAAAAGTAGCTATTGTTCTTCTCCTTATAGATCATAGGGCAGAGATCGTTATTATAGACCACTAATGCTGAATTTAAATTTTTGTTGTAAGTATTCTAAGTTTAGGCAATTTAAGTAGCTAAAAATATTGACAAATTTTGAACTTTGCTGTACATGTTCATCCTAACGAGACTGTTTTGTTTTCCCACTATTTTCCATTCGTGCTTAAGCAGAACCAACCCTGCTTTGCAGCCGGTGCTCCAGCTCCCTGGTGGGTGACGGGTAGTAACATAAAGAAAAGCAGAGATAATAATGTTGTAGAAAGTGAAAAAAATCAGTTAAATATTAGTTGTTTCTAAACAACGTTCTCATGGGCCTACATAAAAACATACAATTTCAGACACAGAGATTTACAGTTCAATTAATTCAGCATTTACTGCTTGGAGATAATCATATTCAGTTGGCAACACACATTTGTTTGATGCCAAGTCAATAAGTTTGTTTTATCCATACAATCCAGGTGGGAGTACAGCTCTGGAAAAAAAAGCACATCCCTTTATGAAGCACTGCATTAACACCCCAATGTGGAAAAGAGGTTTGGCCGAATAATTTTAATAACTTTATTTTGGTTCATCGGTTTCATCATATATCCAGGTTTCTGTCATAATAATGGCTAAACCTTGTTTGAGCAGAGAAATAATTGAATAGGTTTCAGTTTGGCGCAGAGGAAGCAGGCGAGTGGATCATTTCATGGAATTTGAAAAAGGATTATATCTTAAGGATGCAGACTTATGGATTTGAAGAGACAGGGAGATGAATGTAGGTGTGCAGTCTGGCAGCGAGTTCGCACAGTTGGTAATCGTTTCTTTTCCAGGGTAAGCAGCGGTGGAAGGTGGGTTGGAGGGTGGGCAGGTAGCTGGGAGATTGCAGGTAAGTTCAGTGCAGTCAGAGGAACGGTGAAGGCAAATCACCAGGCTTTACGTGAGGCAGGAGAATAGTAATTGGAATATTTAAAGAAGTGCTAAGGTGGGCGTTTTTTTGTTTGTTGTTTTTTACCACAATAGGCGAGAAAACCATCTGCTTTATGGAGCTGCTCCTCTTAGCTGTTTCTGATTGGAAGTAAATTGGAACCATCTGGAGCCAATCCAGCGCTGTGGAAGGTAGGAGGAAACACAAACAAACCCACTGTCCTGCACTAAAATCAAATCAAATTGATCTCCTGACTGCACTTTTACAGGCCATCGCGGCGCCTTGATTTCAGCGTTTTCTGATTTGCTGCAGTCTAGGAATAGTAATCATGTGCTGAAGATGCCTTTAAATTTGACTCCGTAATAATATAGAATAAGCAGGAGTTAATTGTTGACTGATATTAACCAGGTCCACCAGCATGTGGAGTCAGAACGAGCCCTCAAACAAGTTTGTATTCATTTAAGTGCCGAAAACTGACTTCTTTGGTTCCCTTCAAGTAAAAGGACAAACCTGACATGTTGATTTTTATACACTTGGAAATACTGGACAAATCCTTTTAATGTGCATAAACTGGTGTTCCTGTGTCCTTATATAATCTTTAGTCATGAAAATATTTATTCAAAGTTTTTATGTTGTTTATATGTGTTATTCCCTCTGCTTCTCCTTGTCACAATCCCTATTCAGCTGCAAAAATTCAGGTTAACTGGATTTACCAAATTCAGTTTCCAGTAAATCATCTCCCTGGGATTTAAGACTCCAGTTTTCTCCTTGTCAGATAATTTTTTTTTTCTTCTAAGTTAGTCGTTTCCTCTCGTGTTGTTTGTTGGTTTGATGGGACCTTTTTCTTTACTCTTCCCCTGGTCTTATTTATTTTCCATTTCCTCAAGAAATTCTAATCTGGTGAATTAATGTCTTTTCACACTTGTTCTTTAAATAGTGGCTTAATGGCAAAGACACCTAGATGCATACTTTCCTGTCCCCTACACTTCCTCTCTGCTACTTAAGTCAGACATGGCCTGTTGTGCCATTAATCGAATAAAGTCAATAGTGCAGCAGGGAGAATTTCTCTTTTTTTCAGCCTGGTGTTGAAAATCTGCCTCTGACACCATAAGGCAATCAGACCCACCATTCATTGTCCTTATCTGCCAGGAAAAACAATACATATATTTAATTTCAAATTGTCCCTTATTTTAGATCCAGAAAATCATGTGGCTTTCCCTCTATAAGCTTTTCAAAGTTTCTTTCCACATTTCCCAGGGTGGAGAAAATTAATGGATAACTTTGTGACACAATACTGTTCAGAATTGGGCTTAATGGGATTGGACTGATTTTCCATCAGACTTGCCACCGCCTGCTTTTTTATCATATAATTGGAATTCAGGTTTCTTGGCAAAGTCTCTAAAAATAGAATCTGCAAAGTGATTCCTATCTTTACAGAAGAATATTTACCTTCTCTGATTAATTTTATTTCCATTCTTTTGTATTCTCCTCACATGCATGCACACCGCAGCATTTAGATCTCGGACAATGCAAGGCTTATCCCTGAATGTATTTTCTGAGAAACATCTGGAGGGAGCAGATGTTTCAGCGTTCAAGGGGGGAGCGGAGCGTCACGGGTCATTTTATGTCTTCCGGGTGTTTCAGATGCCTATTAGCCTGAGCTGAGAACCAGAGAGAATTGATTTACTCCAGAGCAGAGAAATATAATTAGCAGTGATGATGATGATTGAATGTTTTTTTGATCAACACTTTTTTTTTTTTTTTTTTACCACAACACACAGAAACTGAAATAAAACAAGAACAAATACAATGAACACATTAAAAATTCTGATGATTTTGGACTAAGTTAAATTTACATTTTTTATTTTTATTTTGAGCCAAATGAGGAAAAAGCTCACTATTGCCCGATAACTTCTGTTTCTGTATTTCTGTAAACATTTTATACCTTTTGCAACTAGAGTTTTATTTTCTATTTTTCTTTTCACGTAATTATACAAAGTAGTTTGTTTTTGGGTAATTTATTTATATAATAAGCTTTAAGTCTTGCAACTCTTAAAATACCACAATATTTGTGTTGGTGATTTTTTTTTTTGTTTTTGTTTTTTTGTTTGTGCTCTTTCTGGTTGATTACGTTATTGATATGTTTCTGCAGTTTTGGTTGTCACTTATTTTATAGTTTTACAGGTTCCGTTTTTATGATGAAAGTTTGCATTGACAATGGAGCGTTGTCAATGGAGTTTCTTTGAAATTCATTTCAATGCAAAGTTAATGAAAATGAACTTAATCACACAAAAAAATCTGACATTGCACTGTTAGCCTTGCTAGTGTAATTTCAATTATGTTAGATGAAAGAAAGTGTTAATGAGGACAGTACAGCTGATATACTACTCTTTTACTCAGCCTGAATTAGAAGAGCAGAAGTTTGCTTTAAAACGGAGTGAAGAAAATGTGTTTCACAGGACCTGGAAGAGTCCAGCCAAATAAACCGGTTGCTGTGCAGAAATTATTGGACACTGGAGAGGTTGATGTTCACCCCGATTCCTTTGTCATGCCAGTGGAAATGCATTCTGAGATCATTCATGTACAAGGCTGTCTCTCACCCAGTCAATGAGTCGATAAATTAATCAATCAGTTATTGTTCTTGATGGGAAATGGTTTGCAGTCAGGTCCTCAGAAAAAAAATACAATAATATATCAAGGAAAAGGAGTGTTTAAAATATGTCTCCTCACTCGAGTGCCTTTGTTTTCATGGCCTGTATTAAGAGAAGAAATTTCTAAAACTTTAAAAACCTTTTGACTCGTTATATTCTCTCTCTGCCCGGGTTCAGAAAAATGCTGTGTGCAATAAGGACTGAGATCACGCAGAGAGAACAGCATCACAATAATCAGCATTTATTCAAGCCAGATGCAAACTATCACCAAAAAACCCCATCACAAAACATCAGAAACCACAGAGCACAAACAACACATACATTTACC